>MU896960.1:0-10969 GCA_036418205.1 Ostertagia ostertagi | reverse complement strand
TTTTTTTCGCCTTGAACGTTGCGTTTCCAAGGTATTGCTTTGCTCAGTAGTAATTTGATTCGTGTTTCATTGTATCACTATCTTTTTCTTACAAATGTGTTTGATGTCTCATTTTTCGTTAGGCAAGTGCTTGGACAGAATGGGTGGTATCCCTGGTCCGCTTGGGATCAACGCCTGCCATGGTTTTGGTGGTAACCAGGTGTGTCTTTTTTTAGCTCAAAAACTTTCGTTCGAAATAAGTCGTTCAGAAATACTTCCTGCAAATACGGCAGGAAGAGAGGAAGCATTTTAGTTAGGAAGTTAATAGGTTCCCTCAAGCTTGTGGGTAAGAAGGATTGCGGGCTCAAGTCTTGGAACGTGTATTTGTGATTGTTCACATATATTAGGTTGGTCCATAATTCTTGCAACAAATTACATTTAATGCTAGAGAAATTTTTAAAAACTCCGAAAATTCCGCAACATGTTTGTTGACGTAGCATCCACCTTTGCAATTTCAGCCAACCGTCCAGCTCGTTGTCTCGCTACTTGTTGTGGATATTACACGATTTCGCGAAAAGCATCTGCTCTTAATTTTCACGAGTACTGCTTGGAATGTTCCGCAAGTCATGCTACACCAAGGATAAGCCAGAAGATAGGCGAGGACATGCTCTTTCATACCATGGTGCACCGGCGCTTCACCCTGCTCAGCTTTGGCTTTTTATCTGGATTTGGCCCACACACCAACCACCCCGAGATTGGCAACCACAGTGCTCTACCTGAACCTGTCTAAAAAATTCTGGAATAGATTATCGATCATTTGCCAGAGCAGACGGATCGACAAAGTGACAGTGCTGAGACGTCTCCGAACTCTTTTTCCAAGATCGAGAAAGCAGAGTTTGGATCACTTATGTTTTGAGTCCGAGCTTGCCCCAAACACGACCTGACATCGTCGTGTTCAAGTCGACTTACTAGGGATTCTACGATTGACCATCCATCACATTTGCCGAAGATGAGGAGTGGGTACAGTTGCTAACAAATGAACAAGCGGCGGTAGTCCAGCTCAAACGCTTTGGGAGTTCTTGACTGCTGGAGGTCAACCTCGTCCATGTCGGACCTCCCGGATTTTTGGTGGAACACGAAAGAAACCCCTACGGTCTGATGTCATTGACAGCTTGGAAGTCATCCGTCCACAGCTCGATTGCAACTCTTTCAATAAGAATCGAAAGCAGGACAAAATCTTTTTTTACGACACTGTGGAATCACCCATTAATGAGAAAATCCACGAAAATTCTAGGACCTTCGTATAGAAATTCTTCCACATCCGCCTTGTAGCCCCGACCTCGTGCAGGCGGATGCTCATCTGCTTCTCTTTGGTAGAGAAAAAAATCTCATTCAAGCTCATGATGTCGAAATCGACATCTATTTTTCTTTGATCAGAATTCAGTAGTGTTCTAGAAGGGTGGCATCACGTCTGCCCTTGCGTTCGCAATATGATGTACCAGATTGGTCCCGCGGCAACCACCGGACCCTTCCTTCCCTGCCAAGCTTGGCGTTCTTCGTTCTCACCTTATCTCCCCTCCTCCCCCACTGCTCTCCACCCGCCACTGCAGCACCTTGTAAAATGATTGAAAGTGTACTAAGTAGGTGTTTGTAGAGCCGTTATGGTATTGTCACACTCACGTTGCAATAATACTTCAATACCGGATCGAAGTATAGTCTTGAAAGCGATGCACACCTTCCCGGTTCTGTTAGCGGTTAGTCCGGACGGACAGAACGTCACACACGCATCGACAAACCGACACGCCAAAGTTGTGGTTCATACAATGAAGCGATAATAGATAATGATGGTGTTTTATGACGAATGAATAAAACATGTAAAAACAAATCGAACTGAAATTCAGCCAGGTGGTTGCAAAAATTATGACCTAATGGATACTAGCTGAATCGCTCGCTGTTGCGCATCAATCGGTGCTCCACCCATGTGGAAAAAGCAAGCGGAGCTATTAGTTCTACTTTCACCTCAGTGAAACAAGCGTAAAAAACCCTAACATCATTAGAATTTTACGCTCCACCATCCCTTTATGACTTCTTTTCACTTTTCCGCTGCGGTTCCGATGCTTTGACTTCTCCAATCTGGCTAATCTATATTCGTTTTTGTCTCCAGTCCCTCGTAGAATCGAATTATTATTTTTTTGTAGAAAACATCATTCACTTAAAGAAAGTGATCGAGGGAGGCTTACCTAATGAGACGACAGATGGTGTTACAGGGTAGTGGCGCCTTATCAAGGCCTTATAGGATGATGAGAAAGAGCTCTCGAACCTTTGGGGACTCTTCACCACTTACGTTTCAGAAGTGGAAGGGGTTGCAACGGCAGCTGATGGAACTGAATATGATAAGCGTCAATCATTCGTTCTGATTTCTTCCTAGAGTTGCTACGCCAGCCTTACATTATCATAATACCTTAATTTTCTGTTCTCAGGTTGCTGTTGGCAACTAAAGAGAGTATTCTTTCTTAGTAAGCAGCATCTGAGAGATCGCCAGCGCGCCAGAAATATTACCCCTGACAAAACACATTTTGGTCATGCCCTCTTCGCTGTGAGCAGAAATACGCTCATGTGTGCTTTGTATTGGGTTGGAGCATAATATAGTAGCGTTTTTTTTTCGAGTTATAAACTCAATCAGTCAATCAGTACAAGAATCATCGAGAATGCGTCTCACTCCTATTTGAAAGCACTCGCCGCTCCTACAAAGACGGAATAGTTGTCATTTTCATTCACATTAATAGTCCTAACTCAAGTGTAAGACTTAAGAAGATTGAGAAAATCTAGACGGCGAAAGTCGGCATTTCGAGAGCTGCTAGTCTTGGAATTGAATAAAGAAGAAAAAACGCGGCAAATTGGCAGTTTTTTGAATCCATTTTTTCTAATCGAACTTTGCTCTGAACGACCCTACCTTTTCGCGCCCAAATCAAACCATATTCATTTCGTACAAATTTAGAATAATAAGGACTTCGAAAACGAGCTCAATATTTTTTCTATATCCGGTGATCTCCTACGAAATTCACTCAAAATTGTAAATGATGACGAAATGAACGTCGCTGACTCTTATATCGTGAGATTTATGTTTTAGTTTTTTGCTTCTAATTTTTCTGTGAAGAAATGAAAAATGGAATCGCTACGATTATGCTCCCACCCAGTACATATTGTTACAGGCCCCACTCCCCGAATTTGATTCGACCTCTCCATTTGGCTTTTCGTATAAACGAAATTTCGTGTCCAAAACGGATTGTGCTGATTATAAAGCCATGTAGGAGTGGGTCAGCTGAATAATATTAAAAGGGCTCATGTACGGGGGGGGCCTCGTGGATCCCAACGTCAAGTGGACTGCCCATCACCCCACCAGGGTGAAAATCGTGTCGAGTACGTGGTCGCAGAGGTACGACCCCCCCCCCGAAATCGAGATCCTGGCACGACCCCCTCTAACAGAGCAAATTAATTCAATTAAAATAAATCCTGCAAAACAAATCAAAAAAAATTCTGCAAAATAATGCTAAGGACGCTTCATCTTGTCATCTATGCACGTCTTCCATCGCTGCATACTTTTGTGTACATACTGAAATATCGACTCGAGGAAAGAGGCATTAACTTTGTGTGACCTCAAGGCGAGGTTCGTTCAGAAACGCACAGAAATCCTGAAGACACGGGGTTGCGATTCAATCTTGATTCTTGCTTGAGTATATCAAAACAGCCGAGTGTATCAAAGGCCGATTCAACGGCAGCTGCGGCGCGATTGTCACTGGGTCAGATTTGCCGAAATTTCAAAAAAAACGTCCGAATCTACACCTCGATGAAAAGGTTGCATTCCTCCATTTCATAACCTTTGAAGCAGCTTGAGGTAGAGTTAGATAGAGCTGGATTTCGCGTTTCCAACAAGCATTGAAATTGCTCTGGAAGCCTTCCTTGCAGAAAGATAGGGTCTCTCAAATTTCGTCGAGTAAATGTCGAGGAGGCGAAATTTTCACGCGAGTTTTTGCCACTTCAAGAAGCATATATCTCTTATATTGTAAGATCCTGAAAAAGGGAAGATAGTTTTGGAAAGCGGAAGGTTTGCGCTTCCTGATGGTCTGTTTAGTTTTCTTCTACAGCTTTTTGGTTGAAGAGATAATTGCGTCGAGGATCTATCGAGGTCGGATCCGGCCACCTGGAAATCCGCTCCCTCATTCACCATTGCAAGTGTGACTCGTTGGCAACACTCGGAATGTGTCTAGAACAATATCTTTGAACGCAAACAATAAGAATAGGAGCAATCGTCATCATCCGATTTGGTATTGGTATAAGCCATGCATCCCTCCTCCACTCACAGTTGCAGAATCGATTGAAAGGTGTTATATGATGGGGACCTTCGAACGAAACTGTATTGTAGTAGACATAGTGTGTTGTGCTATTCCTGTAACCTAAAAAACAACTTCATTTGCCCAGCGCTTTTTCTTCACGGTTGTCGTTTTTCCGACAGGGTCCCTAACAGCGTCATTCTCAGCGAGGTATTAAGGGAGAAGGAGCGAGTGATAGGCGGAGGAGGTGCCTTTGCAGCGCGTGCGCACATGTGGCACTCTTCTTTGCGGGGATGCACTTTCATTCTTTGTACTGCCTTCAAATACGCCCTTCTCATGAAGGTGGAGGAATGGAGCGACTGAACCTGCAAAGAAAATTTAATATCATGTTTTTTTCGGATGTTTTCATTTTCTGCTGCGCTATACCCTATTACCTATCTGCACCATGATACCACTTCTGTTACTGACCCCAAGAGTACGACCCCCCATGGACCAGCCCAACAGGTACGACCCCCCTGTCGAGGATTTCCTCGACCGATATTCACCCTGCCCCACCCTAGACTGGGCCTTCCTCCCCCTGGCTAACGGGTTCGTATTCAAGAAAACCTGTGCGACCAGGGGGTGTAAGGCTCTAGGGGGTGGGGCGTGGAGGGCAGCCTGCTGAATGCCCCTTACTGAACTGGATGAGACCCTATTAAAACATTTTTAATTGTGAATTAGAGATTGCTTCTTTAAACTCACTGCCAAATCAGCCTCATATATGCATGTGTCCGTGCCATATATTTCATGGTGGTCGCAAATCTGAGGATTTGTGATATATAACTTGGATGTTCATTCATTTCAGCTCATACGACTCAACACAGAAGGACAACTGGCGCAGGGAGAGTGGTGTCTGACACCAAAAGGAGTTCGTGTTGAGGCCAATCACTGTGTAAAAGGAACTGTCAATGGACCTTGGGCCTATGATGAGGTGAGTAGTATATCAATTTTTGTTCATGTGAAGTGCATCGTATGTGTCTAGTTTTTTCTCCAATTTCCAATACATCTTGACTCCCCAAGAATGTTACCAAGACGGCATTGAAATATTTCAAAAATCTGATGCTGATGTTTTGTGAACCATGAAATTGCTTTAAGAATACCTTGTTCGACTCATGGAATCCATTTTGAGAAAAATGTTTACGTTTTCATACATTTAGGAGACTGGCCACATAATTTTACAACACGTTTTCGCAGTATTTGCCTCACCAGTGGACAACCCACTCAGGGCGATCTCACATTGACTCGATGTGTTGTCGATGAACCGCTACAAAAGTTTGTATGGACTGAGTTTTACCAGTGATCTTGATGAATTTCTTCACTCTTATCTTTATTTTCTTATAAAGTTAATCACCTAAGTTATTTTTGTTGTATATCTGCCCTTCATATCAAATGTTCTTACAAGATTAATTATTGCGAGCATGTGTTCTCATTCACTATAACTAGTTCTGAAGAGGGAACTTGGGAAATAGACAGTCTGCTTTTGATGTTTACTATTTAACGTTCAAGTAATAATATGTGTGATCGACTGGGTTATTGTCTTTTCACTGCATTCTTTTCTAAAGGTTGTTTGCTACTGGTATCTGTTATGGTTTCGCCTTTCTTGGGTTTTCGTTGTGTTCATTAGTCATCATTGCCTTCATGTGCACCCCGACCGGCTAACTGTGATTCATCTTCCTCAATGTGTATACGCTTACGAATTACGAGGACTCTGATTGCAATTTAATAAATAATATCATATGAGACAAAAATACAAAACTGTTTCTCTTCCTGACTCCAGCTTGTATACTATGCATTTTAAATAATCAGTTTATTATCGAAACCGTTTTGCGATTTCCGCAATTTGAATGTATTCCATAGTAATGGACGCTTTATTTCTATTGCTGGACTGACACGTTGTTCTTTGACGATTTCTTATTTCTTCGTTTCTGCTTGTCATCAGGTGGGGCATTTGGTTGTTTAGCACGCGCTCTCACTTTGGGTGGATTGTCCATGGCTTTAAGAACTTGGAATGAACATTCCTGAAAGGTGCATAGTAGATTTCGTTTTTTCGTACTATGTTTAGAAAGTGTACGACGTAATGATTTGAAATTATTTCGTTCTAGTACTTCAGCTTAATAGCGTGGTTCCTTGTTCTCTATAGGCTGAAGAATAATTTATTGCCTTGCAGCGCAGAGCATTGGTCACGAAAGAGCCTTGTTTGGGGCACATACGGTGGAATTTTTATAGCCGCGTCAGAGAGCCTCGCATGGGATGGATTTATGGTACCATAAATCTAGATCTGTGGGCTTGGTTGCTACTACTTCCAAAAATTGTCACGTGCAGGGCAGACTAGGTTCCGACGGGCGACCCTGAATGGCGATTTTGCCGATGCTCTGAGTCCGCGACGCAGCGCTCGACAAAACCGGATGTGAATTTTGTAGTTTGAACGTGTATTCCTGACAAAACATAAGATTGAGCCCATCAGGTTATCTATCGCGCTTGCTTTGTTCAGTTTGCCGGGGACGGTCGGCGTCTTATGATTCGTGCAAAGGTCAATCTACGGTGATAAGATGATTAGAATGGCCTTACTGATGCCAAGGGCGAGATTAGGATAGACATGTGGCGCACGTACGACCCGCACAGTCCTGGTATCAACTCTCAGATCGAATGCTGTCCAGGCTACCATCGTCCGGGCTATCATCGTCCTCCAGGACGGTAATCTGGTACTAAATTTGGGAGAGTGAAAGCCCTAAGTTGTACATCGGCACGCTGTCACGGAAAGGATACCAGGCATATGCTGCGTTGGTGAACCTTTTTTGTTTGGAGTCTAAACATACCAGGTTCTTGTTCACTATCATTACAGCAGCGTTGTTGTCAAATTCTCCACAATATCTGAAAAAATTTCTTTCATTCGTAGAGAAGGGAGTAGGAGGAAGACTACTTTGAAGCAATTTTCGCTGCGCTTCTATCCCTTGGGTTTTTTTTCGGGGCCGGCTTCCCCCCTCCCGCGGAAAGTGAGCTTTCCCCTTTGCCCCCCCCCCACTCCCTCGTCATCTCTCTAGGTTCACTCCGCCAAGCTACAGTAACTGATCCAACTACAACTAGAGGTAGCAATCGACTATTCAGTCCATCTGAAGTAACATCAGAGTAAGCGTGTGAGCACGTTAACAGCGCGTGCTGCGGGCGGTTTCTGTGCGAGTGGTCGCAAATCTGTTCTTTGGCGCTCTTTCTGTCTTGATGGCAGTAAGCCTCGCATTGGAACCGCGCCAAAAATACGAATGAAGTAAGGAAGACTAGCAGTAGTGAACTACTCATTGCGATGGATCGCATGAAAGCGCATTACTACCCGTCACGCACGGCAAGTTCTTGGAGTCACAAAGGACCAAGGGCCATATCCGGGCAATTCGAGAAGGGTGTTGGGAAAATCATTTATTTCTAGGGATCACATGTGGTGGGCATTCCAGGCTTTCAGCCAGACCGCTGCGTGCACCGAAAGCTCTAAGGAAGTTCCTTTGCGCGATGCTTGGCAGGCCGTCGAGCCTCATATCCCAGCCAGGTATTCTCAGAAGAGAAGCTGAACAAACTTTGGAGCTGAGAATATAGTGACAAGCCGTCGATCCGCAAAAAATTCGTAGCCATCCTGAACTACTTGGTGAGCCCTGAAATCTGAATAATAGCCACGTTTACACATGATTGAAACATGCTTTGTCTTCATGAACTCCCATGCCTATAGCTTCCATGAATCCTTTTTCTATTACCTGGCAACTAAATCCAGATCCATATCGCGGCAGAATTTCTTCACAACATCTGAGCCGAACACATATGAGACACCGCGAGTGTTCTTCGCCCATCCTTGTGTGTACTGATCAGGATCCGACCATAGCAAATCCTGAATTTGTACTGTCTTGAAAACTTCCGTCTTGTGTTAGCTTAGGGAAATTTTTGGAGCTGGGTTGGGTGGAGTGGAAAGTGGCGTGCTGGGGCGAATTTTGGGTGGGTCGAATCTTGCCGAGGTCGAGCTAACCTCCATCCTTCATCGAGCTGTGATTGGTCAGTTGATTATGGCTCACTGGGAGGATAAAAATATTCTCCAACTTTATTCGCATCTCCCTCCCCTTTCCCCCACCCTCACAATTCACTTTATTGACCGGGTACGTGTAAAAATGCTACTACGATTTGAGTGGAAGTCTAATACGTGTCGCATCACGATACAGGGCGATATCGTAAGATACAGGGGCGCTCCTAGGGAAAGAACTTCAGGGAAATGAATACTGCTAACAGTCTGCAGTCTCTCCCGCTCCGCCTACGCTTTGTCCCGATCTCACACCTTTGCTTTACGCGGTTTTAAATGCATTTGCCACCACAATGCCTCGGTGTCTTGCGATCTCGCGACAGCGCCCCATACAGATTAATCAACTCCAAGCGTTTATCTTTGAAGGCGGAGTCTACGATGAAAGGACAATCCATTATCAACCCAGGTAGAGGTGCTCAGTGGTGCATGGAATAAGGAAAACAATAAGAAACGGCTCAGAACCCATGAAATGGCTTTGGCCGTAGATTTTCGCATTGAAACGACTTTCATCGGCTAGAGTCAAATGACGAGCGGCTTGAGCACGGCTCTGCTAGGGCGCTGGGGCATACTCTTGGCTGCGAAATGCGCCTCGTCGCGCATCCTCAGGGGCGCACCTCCCTTCCCACTAAGCATAAGGATATTTCCCATTCCTCGATCTCCGACTTATCGTGGAATCCTTTCTTCAGCTTCTGTGGTTAAGATCCCAGTTTAGTCATATTTTTTGGCTCATCATACCATTGCTAACGCGTTATCCTCGGGATCGAGAGGCCGTACGATGTCGTCCATCATTGACCACGACGTCAGCTTCGGCGAGAGACCTCCGTGCATACCCAAAATCCTTCCACTGACCAGTGAACATAACGGTATAGTGCATCGAATAGGTCCTGGTAGTTCATCTCTTTGGTTAGCATCATAATGGCTTCAGGGTAAAAAATAATCTACCTGGAAGACGTAGTACAATTTCACTGAATAACGCCGTTTACACTCGTCATAGAAGCCGTATACCTGAACAGCAAAGTGTGAATACATTGCAGACGGTTTATGGCAATGTCAGAATTTTAGCAATACTCCATCAGCACTAGCATAATCTTCGATAGCAAGATGAGGACAAATATATAGCATATATAGACTCGCCAGTAAAGAAGAACGGAAAGAAACTACTGAATGCTTCTAGAAACCATCGCCGGCGATGCGCACGCGACAATGTTTCTTCGCGCGCACATCGCTGACGGTGATTCTCCTTTTTCCCTTTCTGCGCTTGAATATGGACCTTTTTCTATAGGCTCGTCATTGCCAGACTGAGGATATAGAAAAACTTCTTCGGCATACATGACGAGAATGACCAACTCTTGACGGACCGCAAGAAAACATTGAAGCGATGGTGTGACTACTTCGAAAACATCTTAACAGTATAATTCGGCCCCGTTCAGAAGATGACCTGAGCAGGACAAATTTCGTATAAAGTATGGAATAGAAATTATTACGGCTATGAAGAAGATGAAATCAGGCAAAGCAACTGGTCCTGACGACTTAGCGGCGGACTTGTGGAAATCAAAGTGCTGGAATCCTGCAGAATGGTTGACGGAGTTCTTCAACCAGATCGTTGCAGAGAAGAAGGTGCCTGAGAGCTGGCAACAAGAGCACGACGATTCCTATCTGGAAGAAGGGCAGTCCTGCGGACTGCACTAGCTACCGTCCAATTCGCCTGCTCTCGCACAGCATGAAAATCTTTGAGCGAATTGTAGACAGTCGTATCCGTGACATCGTCGAGCTGACCACCAACCAGTGTGGCTGGTTGCAGCACCATCGATGCCATACACGCCGCTCGCCTTCTGCTAGAAAAGCATCGCGAAAAACAAAGACCGGTGCATCTTGCCTTCCTAGACTTGGAGAAGGCTTTCGATCGCGTTCCGCGTGACGTTATATGGTATGCCTTACGACAGCATGGCGTTCCCGAAGAGCTTATTGAGTGGGTGCGCATCCTTACTCGAGTCCAAAGAGCCGAGTGCAAACGGCAGCAGGCACATCGATGGATTTTCCCATCTCTGTCGGGGTACACCAAGGCTCTGCGTTATCCCCACTCCTATTTGTTGTCGTCATGGATGCCATTACGAGAGATCTCCAGAAGCCGGTTCCATGGACGCTTCTTTATGCTGATGACGTGATGCTCGCTAGCGAAGATAAAAGCACGCTCGAGCAACAGGTGCAAACCTGGTCCGACCGTCTGGCTATGTTCGGGCTCAGGTTGAACGTCAAAAAGACTGAGTACTTGACCACCGATTCGAGTGAGCCAGGCTCTATTAAGATCAATGGTACTGAGCTCACACGTACAACATTCAAGTATCTTGGATCAGCAATTGCGTCTGACGGCAGCCTGGTCTTCGAAACGAATTCTCGCGTGAATGCAGCCTGGTCGAAATGGCGCTCGATGACTGGCGTTCTCTGCGATAAGAACATACCAGAACGTCTCAAATCTAAGATCTATAGAACCGTCATCCGGCCGGTCGCGATTTACGGTGCTGAGTGCTGGCCTACGACTAAAGAAGTTGAAGCCCGCCTTCATGTGATG
>MU896959.1:0-17974 GCA_036418205.1 Ostertagia ostertagi | reverse complement strand
CGTTTGTCTGAACTTGCCCCACTTAATGCGCTCCAGTTGCATAACACTAACATAATTACATAACACTGTACATAACATAACAACATCACAACAACAAAAAAAAGAAACAATTCCAGTGTAACAGGCAGGATCACATTGATTACTTTAAAGGACAGAGTTCAAATACTCCCTGTGGTCCCAAAACGAGCGCGAATGCCTCCGTCAAATCACGGCTGGCAAGTGGGCGGTCCCGAAGAAATCTCCAACCACACCCATCTTTGAGGAGTTTAAACGCCCTTTATTAGGCTTTTCCCAGGTGGGTTTTCTTTATAACTACACTTTAGATGTTCTCCAATAGGGCCTGTGCATCCTTTAGTGCCATTAGTTTTGAAAGAAGCAGACCCTGCTGGGACTGTTGCTTTAACAGAAATGAGCGCATTTCCTGACCAGCCGCCAAGCAGAAAAAGAAAGGGAAAGCCAAAAAATTTCGGGAAAAGGAGCAATTTCGAAGAACATAAAAAGATAAATGAACTGCTTCAAAGTGAAAGAACAGACGAAGTAGGAAGGCAGAGAAGGCAAAATAAATGTCCACATTAGACATGAATGGAAGCACACAAAAAAGGTTCTGAAGATGGCTCTGACTTTCGGCAGTTATTTTCCCCGGAATTTAGCCCCGAAACCAATCAGGGTCAGTCGTAAAACTGTTCCACTTAAAACTACACCCTCCAAAAACAGAAAAATCGTGAAATGGTTTATTCTCTGAATAAGGCGAAACCGCCGAAACATTAGGCAACAGAGTTTATGAGTGCTGTTAAGTCAGAGGCGCCTCCCCCCTATTTCTCCTACTCAAGGTGGGCGAGTCTCGAATCAAGGGCTAAATGGAGCGGTGTGGCAACTCTGAAGGTAAGTAAACCAGCCAGTCCCTTTTGGCGTTTTCGGGCTGGGAAATCATTGATGTCTGCATGTCGGTACGGCAGGGGATAGCGCCCCAGCGGTCTGACGGTTACTTCATACTCGTTGGTAGCAAATAGGTTGACGCCCGTGTGGCAGCTGGTCCAGCAGCTCCGCCAGAAGGTCTGGTTTGCTCACCCCAGGACTAAGCCTTGGAGAGGGGACGGACCCGTCCTCTCTTTAAGGCTTAGTTCTGAGGTAAGCACCAAATTGTGTCGGTTCTAAGGACCGAGTTGAAGTGGTCCGTCCACCGTCGGGGACTCCATCCCCTCCCCAACATTCAGCATACGGTCCCAGCCGAAGCGCCAAAAGGGCTGGTTTGCTTACGTCTGGCAACTCTTGTACAATAACGACATCGGTCTATTAAGTTCTCGAAAATAGTAATAATTATTATAAGTACTATTCCTTCTCCCCATCCCGTCCTCCCACGCCCTCCAGTCTCTCCGCGATGTGACTCTCGTAAATTGCACATCCTAAAAATAGCCAAAAAAGGATAGGGGTAGGATTTTGCAGCTCCTACTTGCAGAGCAACGGGGAAAAACGATATTTCAGATGATGTTAGCCTAAATGAGCTTTTTCTAACAGCTTTGGGTTCTTGGAACGATTCCAGAAGCTGCGCTAAACGAATCGGTGCTGCCAAAGCAAAACAAGGAATAGGGAAGAAATCGATTTTGCAGCTGCCCGTCCTATTTTGACCGAGTTAACAAGAAGAAGAAAAAAATGAGCGAGGGGAATGAAGAAAGGACTGCGTGGGATTTTCCCCAGTTCGCACTTTGTGTCTCAGAATTTGGAGATTCTGGCCACCCTCTATTGTTAATTCAAAAATGCAATATTCACGCCAATCGTTAGGACTTGAAAAAACGATTGAAAAACCTTTTTTCATTTTTCGATAAAACTATTTTTTACTTTTTTATGAAGGAGGTTACTCTGCTGGAAAACAGTTCATCGGACATGAACGAAAGAAAACGTGAATTAGGAAAGGATTACGAATATCCGATTCCATCAAAGTAGTGCTTGAGGCTGGTCATGTGAACGGCGGGGGGGGGGGTGAGGTGCGCTGGTGCTACAAAAAAAGTGCAGATTGCTAACTAAAGGCAACGCTCACAATGAATGAGATCGTTAGCGATACTGAACAACTATTCTTTTTGGCGCGGTTAGTACAGGGGTGATAATTGCATTGTCGCGTAGTGTAAGTGGATACCTTCTTTGTGGCTTTCGTCGCTATTTTGACGAATATGCTGCTCATTTCGACCCAGCTTGTTATTTACTGCACTTTCCATATATAGCACCGATACATTTGTACCGGTTTAGAGCTTGAAGGCAGACTCCAAGATTGGCTTATTAGGGAAACCGCAATTAGAGTCAACCGTCCATTCACACTATTCGAACGCGGGGCGGGGGTGGCATTTGCGATTTTGGGAAGGGCCAGTCGCTTTTGCGGTAATGGTGAGAGAAAGGTTTAATCATGTCTGAGTAGCATGCGGAGGATCATATTCGTGTTGCGGGCAAGGGGTTGATTTTTGTTGAGTTTTGGTGTAAAGGATGAAACGGAGTTACCTCTTCCTCCCTCCCTCCACGGCCGTTTCCAGGGAAAATGTGGACGGCGGAGATGGGCTGAGTCGACTGGTCTCAAAATCAACTATAGAAACAGCCATGATGGTGTAGGTGGCGAATGGGATAGGGAGAAAAGGTTGTCGTATTGGGGAAGCCTCCAGAGACTGATGGTAGTGGTAGGAGGTCGTATTGAGACCCTTAACCAAAAAGGGGAGAGGGTCCCAAACTTTTTGAAACGGATGAACTCCCCACTGGTTGACGCCTGGCCGCACACCCGAAGAGAAAAAAAAAGTAAGGGCGTTCGCACAAGCAACATGGCTCGTACACATTGTCGCACCGAAATTGCGAGGCCCTAGGCGGCTAAGGCCTATAAAATAAGGAAACCAACGAAGTATAAACTCTCACGTCGCAATATGCTCTCCTGTCTCTGATTCTTCCCTCTCCGCAGCGCTCAATGTCTCTCATTGTGCAGCTTCCCTCTAACCATAAGAACACTTTACAGCCTAGTTAAAGCGGCTCTTCAATGCAGTAATTTCGATGTTTTCCCCGATTTTCTTCTCTGTCGTTCTACATTACACCTCGACTTTCATCACTGCCGCACTTACCGTACGGGCTGAATCATGGGGGTGTTTTCAAAGGGAAGGGCCGGAATAATATTACTTGAGTAACCCCTTGGGTAAGACCATAGAGGTTAACAGAATGCAGCGACGCGGCTTTGACGCGAAAGAAAGAAAAGAGCTCCTTAAGGATGCTGGACCCTTACCAGGACTCTCTCGACTACCGTCCGCGACCATTAATTTTTTGGAACCGGCCATATAACGGCCACGTCTCTCTGTGTCCTCCCACATGGCGTGTTTCGTGTTTTCTTTCTTCTCTGCTCTCTCTCAATCTCCTTCGTCCCACATGACCTTACAGAAAAATTCTTCCTTGATTTCAGTGTTTTCCATTGGTTTCTTCTGCTTTCTTTTTCATACTCAGCCCACTCCACACCCTCACGTTCATTATTGAGCGCTTAACGTACCAGTTTTATCCCGGGCTTGCCTTTAAAGGCGAGCAAAAAGCTGATTGATGTTGCATTAGAGGACAATGTGCAGTGCACTCATGCAACATCAAGAGCCTTTTTTCCCAGCTGAAGCTCCATTTGGACTAAATAGACGAAATTATTCGGCAAGTGCATCTTTTAAATGGTACCAAAATCGAAGAAAATGGTCCACAAAACATCAAGAAGCCACCGGCCTCTAGAAGAAAACTGCGGCTAATTTCCGCTCAATCTATTAGATGAAAAGGAGACCAAAGCTTTCACAAGAATGCTGGCCTGTGAACAAAACTTTTGCTCGGCTTTAAGTTTGTTCAAGTTCAAACCTAAGCTGCTACCAAACAAAGACAAGGAAACCAAGCGTTTCCGGGATTCCGTGGGTTAATTTCCCACCAACTCTTCCTTATATGAAAGAGTTCCTTTCATTGACTCATATACTGATAAATAAATTAATAAATAAACTGGTAATCCTATTTCGAAATTGTAATTAACAATCGAGTTCCAGGCTCCGTGCTCGATGACGGTATGTTTCTACTCTATGAAGCTAGCTTTTCTCGTAAGATTGCAAAAGGAAATGGAAAGAGGGTGCTTTCTATCCTTCGAGTTTTCAGTAGAATAAATGGAATAGCTGAAGTTACAGTACTGTAGTACGGTACGGTGGACAGTAGCAGTAGAGTACGTAGTATGGACATAGCACAGTCAACCGTGGCGTTGGGCCGATTTCGGAAATTTTGCGACCCACCTTAGGGAGCCTCAACAAGACTACTCTCAGCATCATCAGCCCTGAACAGGGGTCTCCAAAACGACCGCCATTAACCTCCCTCCGTATTCCTCCACCGCAACGACTGTTTCCATAGTATTCAATTCTGATAAGACGAAGCGGTACACTGAGATGGCAAACACTGTGATTTCACCCATTCCTATATTCTTGGTGAAAAATGTGAAAAATGATTTCACCAATTCCTATTTTTAGCGAAAAATGTGAAAAAAGTTCACCCATGTAAAAAACGGTCTCCCTTCTCTACAAACTCGATCCCTTTAATCTCCCTCTATGCCATCCTTGCTGGAATTATTCCCACAACCCGCGTTGACTGCTGCACGATAACCAGGGATGCAGTCCCCTTCCAACAATGAGAAGTTCCTTAGGTTATCGGCATCGAGAACGCACAGTCGATCGGGCTATATGCAAGAGACAAAACTTTTCGCAATTATGGTCCTAAATACAACGAGAAGCAAACCTCTTCGAGAAAAGATCTCGGTTGGTGTGGACACTTACAGCTAGATAAAAGCGGTGTTAAGTTTTTGAACCCTACTCTGATCTGCCTTACTAAATCTGTCTGAACCGGTCACTCCAAATTTGCGGCCACCCCCACCCCAATGTGAAGTATGTGCGAAACGGAGAATAAACGACTTTGTCTGAACCCGAACCCTATACAAGGATCCAAATTATTATAGTTTGGCACCTAATCGTAGCGGAAGTCAACACGATGGCTGCGAGCACGGATAGAACGGTCCGACTGACGTCAATTGAACTTCATCGGTAGACTACACCCTCAGCGCTGAGGGGTGGTTGTGCCACTTTCGGAACCCACGATGTCAAACATTTCGCACTGGGTTTTAAAGAATCGGGGGCGACTCCACCCTTGGAGGCCGCTCTCAGCCGACCCCCTTCCACCACCACCACCACCATCAGCCTTAGGAAGCTCCCTCAATACGATCGCCCCTACTCGTTCTCCGACCACTACCCTCACCATCATGGCTGTTTCTATAGGATTTGACTGTGAGATCAGTCAGCCCAATCCGCCCGCTTTCCACTCCGAAACGTCTGTCGAAGCCGAGGGGGAGGAGGGTGGGGGGGTGGGTAATTATGCGTATCAGTGAACGCGGCGCGGTCCAGTGTTTGCCTACTTCTCACACTTCTTTTCACCAAATTCGTTAAACTGCCCGACCTAACACAACCTCCTTTAAAGATGTTCATCTGCCTCCTTTTACGCTATGATAACTTTGCCAAACCCCAGAATGCGACCCCCTTTCGGGACCCAACAGATGCGACACCTCGTTTGAATAGAGCGAACGGACGGTTGAGCCCTGGTTGGAAGCCCTTCCACCTACGACATTCAATGACGTCATCAAAAGCACAACGCCCTCCAGTCATCTGGACACTTCCACTGCCTTTAGGTTTGAAAAATCATCTGGCCATCTAAACAGTGTTATGTTACCATCAAATACTAAACAAATGAATGAATGTAATTTTACACCAAACAAAGAATTTACATCATGGGTTAGTTGGAATGAAATGGAGCAACGGCGCCCTGTAAAGAACTGCATCCTTTCCAAAGTTATGCATGTACCGAAATTTGAGTCTGCATAGGCGGTTCCTCTCATATTTCACCCCACCTCCAAGTATCCGACATTACACATAAAGGGGTTTTTCGCTTTCCCATACGTCACGACTTCGACTGCGGTAAGAAAAAAGTAATGAGCTGTCACCACGATGCTGATCAAAAAACTGATAAAGTGGAGCTAGGGGTGGACCTAAAAATCGATATTGTGAGTTGTTAAGGAATGCAGCTAAATAGTAGCAGAAAATCGGAAAAATGTGTGTTTGCCATGAACCTATGTAATTTGAGGCACAAACTAAAAAAACGGTCGGGTCTGTTCCAATAAGGGGAGGCGTGTGTGGTGCTACAGCAAGTGCCGCCTACAGTAACTCTAATTTTTGCAGAGGAGGAGACCCCAGGACGAAGTCGATCCAGTATTGGTACTTCTCCAAAAAATTTACGACCTTAATCAATTTTTTGTTTGTCTTCTTTTCTTTATCTTCGTCTAACCTCAGACCAAAATTGTTGCGTCATGCTAGCTCCTATCATCCCCTGGCTGTACCGCTGATCGGGAAGGTACGGTACTTTATCGGCCTATTAATTATGTGATGGTTAGCTGGTCTCGAAGGTCTCGTAGGGTAGGGAGACATTTGGTCGGATAAATCGTGAATTGGTTTCCACCTTTTTAGGCTCCGAAGAAGGCGAAATCGCCGAAACGTTAGCCAACGGAATCATTATCAACCTCGTGTGCTGTTAAGTCAAATAAATTGGTACGAAAGGAGAGTAAACAAATAAATAAAACAAATAAAAATGGGTCCAAGATACGAAGCCTTCAATACCACTATCAGCCCTGGGGTGGGTGGCTTCCCACCCCCCACCGCCACCATGGCTGTTTCTAGAGTTTCTAATTTTGTCACCATCGGACACGCTCCGACTCCACCCACTTTTATTTGTCTCCAAAATGGCCATCAGCAGGGAGGGGGTGGAGGTGAGGGAAACATCTCAAGATACGGCAGGCCTTCTAACCTTATCTCACCACTCCCGTTGAGTTATCCCCGAAATCGCCAAACGCGCCAAAGGCAATCCTCCTCTCGCGCATCTCCCACTACCGTGACCTCCTCTCACGCATCTCCCACAACCGCGATCCCTCCAACTTCCACAAATATGACCCTTTTTCGACCTTTTGGCCCTCGCAAAACCCAAGCACGACCCCCTTCCAAAGTCCCAATACTACCCCCGTAGGCACTTGTACCAGCGAACGGCTTGAACCTGCCGCGGGGTGCGTGAATACCTCGCTTCAGCGTTTACCCATCCCTGAGCTTCCATCCCTACAAAAATTGGAATTACTGTAGGCGGCACGAATCTCACGCCACATCTCACTTCCCTCTTATTGGGATAACCCGAAAAGGATAAAAAAGGAAAAGAGAGTTTAAGATAAGCTAAAATAAATAAAAAAATTCTAGTGATGATTAAGATAGCATGCAGCAGGACAACAAAATGAATTAGTTTAGCTTCAATTTACGAGAACCTGTGAAGGGTCTATTACAATAAGGAGGGGCACTGCTCTGCAGAGCGCCTTAAACCACGATAGCCATTTCCTTTTATCGTGAACTCAAAGCCTAAGCCTTAGGTCATATCGGACTTTGCGAATCGAGCGATTCTCTACTAAGGATTCGCTAGCGTCCATAGTCGCGTTGCGATACCAGCCTACTTGAAGGATTCGTTGGCCGCGACGCGATCGTGGGCGCTGGCGAATCGCTCGATTCGCAAACTCTGAAATCGGCCTCAGAAGGGCGGGAGACTCAGGAGTGCATAGACAATTTCTCATTTTCTCCAAAATTCCTCCCACTTTTAGGCTTAGTTTCCCTAGAATCCTCGTCAAGCCGCTAAACGTTCGCAACTTTGAGACTCTTCGAACAAAGTTAGGATTAGAGCAGATCATACATCGCACTGCCCTTCTTATTGGACTTATTGGAGTGGAACAGACCCCACTCGAGTATCCCGACCTGTTCCCGACATTAGCTCCTCAGAGCGCTCTGAGAAATTGTTCGACTGATACGAAGTTATTACGTGAGGTCATTTGGTGCCCTAATAACGAATATGGCACTCATTGTTGCGCCAGCGCCGCAAATCAATGTCATGTTCCTGACTAGGGCATCAAATGACTCCCCTTGAGAAGCTCTAGCAAAGAAAAATTAATATTGAGATTTTTTGGGCAGGAGTAATGGAATGGAGTGCAGGTGATGTAGTGGCAAATAATGCCGCTCCTCACGCCCATGGCTAGGAGGTCAAATCTCGGGTTGAGTTCACCCATTCCCAGCTTCATGGGTTGGTCAGCTGGGTTTACGGACTACTTGATTTTTCCTCAATGGTCCTGCCGCGATGGCTAGAGCACAGACGATTAGAGAATGCCCTAGGACTAAGCCTTGAGAGGAGAGGGACCCGCTAGAGAGCGCAGAGGCGGTAAAGGGCTGAGTTCAAGTAGTCCGTCAACCGGTCAGCTAATACTAGAAATGTGTAGGAGAATAAAAACACGTTTCACATCAACTATACATTCATTGCGTAGGTCATACCGCTTCCAAAATACATTTATAGCTTCTTGATGGAAGTGATGTGAGAGGCGCATTCCCAAAAGGGATGGGCCTTGATTAACGAGGCGATTGATGAACGCCGAGGCTTTTAAGCTCTAATAGTAAAAGTAGCAAAATTTATGAGTCCGTCGTTAACCGTCCGATTAAATGCATGTCTACACGTCCAAAACGGAATATGCTTTTCTAGCTACCATGTTGTCCCCGCCAGCCACCAATCCCTTCTTCCTGTGTACGCTACATGCCTTCCGCTGCGTTCACTTCCATCTGTGAGGCTTACACCTTATGAACTTTATCCGTGTGCGAAAACAGCAGAGCAATGTGTTACGCTGCATAAAAGCACGTCAGGTTTTGAAATATCCCGCCCATTGATAGACTGACAGTGGGCTTGGATGGGGGTTTTGGATTGTTCACGGACTCCCTCCAAGGAAGAATTCGCATTTTTTAGAATGGCCAGGAGTTCAAAGGAGGTTCACGATGAGAACGAAGGTCAAAGGGGGCTCCGATTCTCGTGTTTCAAACGGTTTCTTCTTCATCCCTGCTCCACTGACCACTTGTATCCATATTTCCATTGACTAAATTTTCATCCTAAATTCTGCCTTCAAAGGCACGAGTCACAATCAGACCTGAGCAATTCTCTCCCTGGGTGAGGTATAAGGCTCCTACTCGCAGGGTCTCAACGTCTCACGGAGAGCAAAATCGCGATAGTCCTACCATTGAAAGGTTTGCAGAGGCCGGAAAATCCTTCCAGGCAGGGCGAACACGAAAGCCTTCAATTGTCGTAGCAAGAAAGATATCAAATGAGTCTACGGCAGCTAACGTAGCCATCGCAACCTTAAACCCGAGAAACGGTCAAAAATATAAGTAAAAGACGCTCGTGTTCGTAGGGCCGATGGTAGGTGAGATTAGGACTAACCTAAGCCCAACAAAGAGGACAACCGCCAGGGAGCACTAAAATTGTTCACATGCTCCCCCAAGATCCCTTCCTCTCTAGAGCTCATTCCCAAGAACTCACTTGAATCCCCCCCCCTCCTAGGACATGAGCGCCAATAAAAGCAGAATTTAAAGCATATGCGATCACCCCTTTTGGGATGCGCCATGCTCTCTGCTTCCATTTCAAATCGGAAACTTTGGATGCGATAAGGTCGCAAACAGACTTCGCGACCGCCTGCGCTTGCTTTGCAATTCGAATGTGGATTGGATACGTTCGATCAGGTGATCACGCGATCGCACGATCACATAATCGATGAGTATGTACCACATCAGAACGCGCCAAATCGAAACTATGGCAGCGACTTGAACGAATAAGGTATGTCACCTCCCAAATCAGTGAGTGTTCTTCTAAGAAAGAAAAAAATCATAAAGCCATCGAGGCCAGAAAAACGGCGAGGTGGCAGTGATGCCTCAGCCGATGCGACATGGGAGTCATGTGGGAGGGAAGAGGCGCATGCGATCACCTATAAGAACTCCAACGTGGGTGGAAACGGCTCGTTTGGGGACTTGTGTCATATTTGTGCACTTCTCTATGCATGGGCTGCATTTCTAAAGTCGCTTCTCGAACTCCTAAAAGATGAATTCTCCTCAGTGTAGTTTCGATATGTGATTGCACTTGCGGCGCTCATCCAAAACCCTGTGATGATGGATACATTATAGCTTTATCCAAGAGCGTGGAAATTTAGTTGGACACCAGACGGATAACGACGGCTGAAAGGAAAGCATCACCAGTGCTTTTCTTGCCGCATTTCGGTATAATTTTTTTCCCTGGGTTCTTAGTACGCTATTCATAAGAATAGATGCAGAAGAGATCAGGAGGATAATAAATCGGCCCAAAGGTTGTTTGGGAGGTGGGGGGAAGCAGGCATGGGGACACAGCACTTATTCCGGCAACCGTGGTCCAGTTTTTAGCAGGAGAAGGAGGAAGGATGCGATGTGCCTCTGAGGGGGCTATTTCTATACGAAGTTATAAGGATAAAAAGGATAAAGCATTTGCCGTTGATCAATCCCTTTTGGGATGCGGCACGCATTCTACTTCCATTTGTACATTCGTAGTGGCGTTTGAATGCGATGTGGCCTATACAATGACTTGCGGGGGCCAGCCGATGTACAAGTCAGTGTTTTTATCCTCCCAGACAAGTCTGGTACCAATTAACCGACCCCGGAGGGATGGAAGGCTTGGTTGGCCCCGACGGCACGACCCAGGAATTCGATCCCGGACCGTGCGCTTGGTAAGCGTGCCACTTGCCACTACATCACTTCCGCCCATAGGAAGGTTAATAACAACGGAGAGGGACGAATTCTGGAAAGAATGAGGATTGCATACACACCTCGGAGCCCCTCTTCTCCTAAGCTTAGTCCAGGAAGTGAGCGCTTCCTTGGGTCCAGTAATTGCGAACTGACCCTCCAAGAGCCACATGAGCGCCGGCGAAAAGCCCCGTGGCAGCTTGTACTTGCAATTATGCCAAGAATAAGGGCTGAAGGAGATTAAAGGAATCCTCCACGGAAGAAGCTCCGCCCTCATTACCACAGAAACGATACCTTAAAGGAATCTTTCACGGAAAGAGTGATCATTTTGTCTTGTGTGTAGGATTAGTATTATCGAAACTAACACTTATGTTCGTTCTTTTTGCTATGCTCATGAGGCTAGGGGCCTAAGGGGTATCGTTTTTCTGTGGTAATGGAGGCGGAGCTTTTTCCGTGGAAGATTCCTTTAAATGGTGGCTTTGTAATTGGATTTCAATGGCCTTGAGTACTCTGTGGCCACGATAACACCTTCCCTACGAGAACTACACACTTCAACCATGAAGTGATCTCCCGTGCAAACGTGGGTGTTATGGACCTCCAAAGCTCCATAACACCCACGCACGTAAGGCGAAGATGCTCCCCTGCACCGCAGCGCCGGGTTGTCGCGCGCGGCGGTCGCGCGAAAATCGTACGAGTCGTCGCGTTCTCTGCCAGCTGGTAGTGATTATCGATCGCCGTCTCAACAGTTGCAATGACTTCGAACAGATCTGCTGATATCGTGATCCCATGATCTTTTCAACGCTATTCATTTGTTGATCTGTTGTTCTTCTCGCCCCTTAGTTTCATTCAGAAACCCTCTGAACTCATCACAAGTGAGCCGCTTTCATTTCTAAAGTGCTTTCACTTTCAGGTCCAATCATGAGTGAGAATTTTCCACCGGACGACGCTAGCACATCCAGCGGGTCGCCCGCTGATGCGGTTCTGGATAAAACAATGAAAATTTTGGAAAATTTGGTGATTGACTGGGAATCAAAGCAGCCATCAGAGGCGAGTTGCTTCTTAATTTATAGAACTTTCATTTTGATGTAAATTGAAATTTGGAACTTGGAACTATTTTGTTAAACATGCATTTGGAATTATTTTAAAATTACCCAAACAAGCGAAGCTATTCCTTTGCCTTTTTGCACTCACGGTGCGAGATTCAACGCGGTGCTTTACTTTTCGCTTAGCAGCTCCCCTATGACCAGAGACCTAACAAACGGGGTACTCTCGTTCGTTCATTAGTGAAGAAAACGAACTTAATGAAGTTTGACGTAAAATGATGAGTTCTGGTCCTCTTAGCTTAGTCTAGTGTATTCCCTCACTTCTCTGCTCCCTACGACGCGCGGAAAGTGATGTTCTTTTGATGTCGTGCATTCTTTACTTCTATATCATTAGCAGTTCTCAGTAGAAAAACATGTTTCGATTTTTTGATGGAAATCTCGTTAGTTTTTCAACGGCTTGTTTCCATATTTCTGTCTGATTCACCATTTTTGCTTTCATCGAAGTAACCTTACACGAATTTTGTTGTATTATAATTTTTTTCGCCATGGATGCCGTAATGACCGCTAATTGTAGCCTAGAAAGACGTACACATGAAAATTAGCTTCACCTTTAAACAAGCCCTCAGAAACCACACTTTGTGGATTCACGGTCAGGCGGGCCACTTGGTGTGGCGGTCTTGTTTAGATGACGCATATCAGGAAGGGGATAATTCAACTCCGACTTTAGAAAATAGTGACTAAACGTTCTCGAGCGATAGGTTAGGGTGTCAAGAGGAGAATGAAATGTTTCTGCCTTTGGTAATCAGGTCAAAATGACGGCAACCCAGTGAATAAGAGGCGTCCCCGTTCAAGAATTCACTTAGCCAGTTCTTCTGCTATTATTTTTGGTATTCCTGTGCAGCGACAGGGAATTCCAGTGACAAAAATGAGTGGTGGTCGGTGATTTTTTATAAATTGAGAAAGGCTGGAAATAGCACCAATCGAGGTGACTTATGTGGCTTACGATTAGTTATTCAGCCCCTATTTCGAGATTTGTTTTCACTCCATTGACGGGTTTGCCATACATATTTTGGTTCTTTAGAATGTAGTGACCAACTTTCAGTGGTAGGGTGACTTGTGATTACTTTCGAATATTATCTTCCAGATTAATTGAATCCATTTTGAAATCATGTCTAAGAAGTGATTAACAAAATTTCTCGATAAACATGGTTTTCTGGCTCTGCACAGAGTGAGACCTCGGTCAGACTCGGCGATTGCGTCGCTGGACACCAGCGACGGAGCCGCCAGCGACGGAGCCGCCAGCGACGGAGCCGCCGGCGACGGAGCCGCTGGCGACGGAATCGCCGGCGACGGAGCCGCCCGGCACAAGAGTGGCACAGCGGGCGATGACTCATCACGATCGATATCGGTTGGCAGAGGGGAGATTAATCATCCTCACCCATGGTTCAATTGTTGTGCTCGGTTTTTTTTTGAGTGTTTTCGATTGTAGTGAGATGTTTTATGTGCAAGGAAACGAAATCATGATCAACGGTATGCCTCAGTAATTATAGAGCAAACAAGCAAACAATTATAGAGCGTTTCCTAGAAAGCAAACACCTAAAAATGTTAAGGTAGATATCGGTTGGCAGGGGAAGAATAATCATCACACCATTTGAAAAAAAAAACCGAGCACAACAATTGAACCATGGGTGAGGATGATTAATCTCCCCTCTGCCAACCGATATCGATCGTGATGAGTCATCGCCCGCTGTGCCACTCTTGTGCCGGGCGGCTCCGTCGCCGGCGATTCCGTCGCCGGCGGCTCCGTCGCCAGCGGCTCCGTCGCTGGCGGCTCCGTCGCTGGTGTCCAGCGACGCAATCGCCGAGTCTGACCGAGGTCTATCGTGCAGCTGTATGCTAATGCAGTTTTACCTTAAGCTTTCCAGACTACAAATTCTTTCACACACATTTTGATTATTAGCGTTGCTCATCAATTATTGAATGTTTTGACACATTTCGCGCATGGTGGGACGCACGCTGTGCTCTTACAACGTCGGTTCACGCCTAGGGTGGATTACGAAATTCTTTCCTACCTTTCTGAACCTATAACGTTATTTGATTGAAGGGTAACTGTGCTCTCATACGTGCGAACGGAGACAACATTTTTGTCAACAACGTCGGATGTGTATTTATATTTGAATATCTTCAGTCAAAATCACGAGATCGGAAAAACTCCAAATGGAAAACAGGAAGCTGTTAAAGTGATGGAGTACCGCCAAGCCGCACGAAGGTCACGAAACAAGTGGACTCCCTATTTAGTTGCCAAGGTAGATTTCCTGTTATTTTCTTATTTTTAGCTCTAGCTCTAGCTCTTTTTCACTCTGAGTGAACGCTAGGTCAAAGTGGCTTTCTGAATTGAGTGAATACAGTCCGCTACTCTGACATTGATTATAAATCTGTCTTTCCTATTTACTAAGCGATATTTTCGTCACATTTGTTAGCATGGTCCAGCGGTTAGAGAGGCAAAATTTTAGTATTCACACCAAGGGATCAGCAAATCCATTTCAGCTTTTTCTTCGCTCTAAATCGTCTTTAGGAAGCAGTTTATCATGAGTCTTACACTGCTGCTCCTCCTAAATTTGATCTTCCCATTACGATCCTGTTAAGCTTGTGACACTAAACGCTTGCAATGCACTAGTTATTTCATTTCTATTTTTGTGCGCCAAGCAGCTGTGATGTTTGCGTTCAGGGGGTGAAACTTCACATGGGAACTAATTTCTAGGCCAGTTTTTGACCCCGGTCAAGGCTTCAACAAGGCTCTTTTGTTCGCTGGCCTCCAACATTATCAATCCACTTTGTGGCCAAAATGTTGTTTCTGTTAAAACCATCTATAGAAACGGACGGTCTTGATCACGAATATAATGATCTTTCTGGAAGCGTCGTCATTTGGTGTCTAAGCCTTTCCCAGTCGATGTACCAAGTGTAGCGATTATTTAATTATTTGTTGTTCTGTTCAGAAAAACGCACAATATCTAAATCAAGGCGCTTAATCACCACTTGATGTAAACAGTTGGTCACAGTGGTATCGTTAAAGAAGCGAGCGACTAGGAGTCTCCATAACCTTTTCTTGAAGGATTCATAAAAACCGCGCTCATCAGGGATCGTGACGTCTTCTTATGTGAGATAAAAGCTCCACCACCTATTTATTCGACTCGTAAGCGAATGTTCTTCTAGTGCGTCTCATGTAGGTGCTAAGTGTGAGCTTCCAGTATGGTTTTAAAGAATTTTCGTAACTTTGTTAGTGGCATTTTATTAGAAATAGAAGACAAATTTATCGTTAACGTCGGAAACAAATTTCTGGCTGAAGATGCCTATTTTTTCTCCAAAAAGTCCGGCACCGAAACAAAAGTAATAGTTCTTTTTAAGAAAGCTACTTATCACACCACTCGACGAGTTATATTCTACGATGAGTCGAATACGCTTTCCTGAAGACGTTGACGTGGAAGTTCTTCGTTTATGCTTACTAGACAGGTACTTCTTTGTTTCATGTCATGGAACTTTTACTCCTTTTGCAGATTGTCAAAAGTAATGTTATGATTTGCGACTCCTACTTTACACATTTCAGACGTGATATACCGGTGGCATGTAGCGTTCAAGCTGCACGACCACCAACACCTGACGGTGAGGTGGACGAGTTGTCCGAGTATTTTGCTCATTTCGTGCGAGTCGATTTGAAGATGTCTTCGCTGGCAGAGTCAATGTATATAAATAGCATGCTTAATAGTCAGACGTATCTACTCCCCCGACGAGCACTTTTCTAAGTACAGCACTGTGTGTAACTTTAATTTTTGGTTTCTCAGGGTTATTACCACTTATTTATTTTAATGTCAATCGTATTACCTTTTGTTGTGCCCGGTCACTCAAGCGTAGCCGTACTATGCTCAATTCATATTGTATCAGATGAGCCCGCCTTAAAATTGCGCACTGGATTTTTATTGGTTAGAAAGAGTCGTCACTTCGTTAGTTTTATGGACTCAGTTTATTATAAATAACCGCCAATAAAAATGCATACGAGATTCAAAATTTGTGAAACTTTAACTGACTAGTGCTTCTGTAAACGTGCATATAATACAAACATTTGGAATAAGGCTGTTCAACAGCGATCACAATAACAGCGAATGTGATTCAGAAAATGTCAACTAACATGTATATATTTGGAGCGAGACTGATATGCTATATTTTTCAGCATATATTTGTTAAATTGCAGAAACTCATACACCGGATGATGTGATGTGACTTTTTGCATCCCTTTCGCCAACCATGTGACACCGTGTTCTTCCGCGAACATATCGCCAGCTCGACATTTGCGGATGTAATGCATGCGCTCCATTTTTGCCAACTGAAACACATTTGTCTTATACAGTACAAGCAAGCTCATATACAGCAAGCAGAGATCGTCCGAGTCAGAACCTTCATGAATGCTCAAGATCCTTCAAACCTTTAAAGAATCTCACTTCAGGAGAAGTAGTGCCGAAGAATCTATTTAGTGGGTGGGATAGTGTAGCCTTCAGGTATCAGCCTACAGATGTGCCGTTGCCGCGGCACGAATGTGCACGACAACGGCGATGGTTTTATAAAGTCAACATCTGACAACTAGTCTTAGCATTTGGACGAGTTACGTCGCGCACATCACCGATCACAAAAGAGAACCGCAATGTGATTGTCGTCCCGGCTAATTCAAACACGCGCGGTAGATGAACATGGAAGCAGGCAAAGAAACAAAAAGAAAATGTGTACAACTCGTCCCGCGTAGCCGTTCTAACACATATCTTGAACTCTTTGCTTTTTTGCAGTCACGACATCCACAATCTCCATAATAAATCGCATAGACACTACAATGCGCTTCTGGCGGCGTTGTTGGATCACTGGTATTGAATGGTTACGACTCTTTTTATTCATTCTCAGAAAAATTGTACTGCAGTGTGTTACAAATTCTTTCTCGTGGCAACCAAAATGGCTTTCGCACATAGAAATAAACCAGACTCGCGATTTTTTAGAGTCCACTGTCTGTTTTATTGTAGCTATGCAAAAAAAAAGTCCGCTTCCTTTTGGAAAAACCTAAACCGAAGTCTTCAGCGGTCCACTTTTAATATCTAGCATACCCAGAAAGCACGTTGCAAGGACATCCTGCAAACAGGCTGACTCAAAGTAGCTGAATATGACCGTAATCTAGCTTTGTTAAGTAAAGGTCTTGTTTTTTTTAATTAGCTAAATAAATATATAGAATGTCAAGTAAGAGAATATGAAAAGGACACCTAGAATTATTCTTGGAAAAATCACGGTCATTTCTCTCGACAAGACTGCACTTTTCATTGTTGGAAAGTAATGCACAAGAATGTAGCGAATATACAAACTTTGGACAAATAGTCGAATGAAATTAAATAAAGAATTGAGAGAAAAATTTGGAAACAACTGTATAAACTCACTCCACGTCCACGATTGCGTCGAATAATTCCTTCCCATCCGAAAGAAGGCGATAAAATTGATGGAGCTCCGTCTCCTCCAAATGCAATGAAATCTCCAGTACATTCAGGATTCCGCATGCGAGCATTACGCCTCAGGAAAAGACGATGCCTGCAAAATTTAGCAACGCTTTCGTATGCGTCATGATTGTGATCAAACATAAGAACACACTTCGTTTCCTTATAGTTGAAGAGCTCCTAGTTGAAGGCCCAGCTCCGCATGATGTTCTATCCTCTCTCTTTTCATCGACAAAGCCGTTCGTCTTCGGCAAACCTGTCGTACCGTTCCTATGCTGCTCCTCATCGGTATCCTAAAAACCAGTAAACAACGTTCATGACAAAATAAATCCCAAATCCAGGGAAAACCTCGTTGTGATCGGAATCTTCATCGCTGCTAGGATCTATTGTAGTTTCTCCATTCGGCTGAATATTCTCTCCATCACCATTCTCTTCCTAAAAATTACACTGTAGAAAAAAAAAAGAAAAAAAGACAGCAACTTTCCCACTTACGAAGAACCAACGAAATTGAGATTAAAAAACACAAACTGCTTACCTCTGTTTCTGTGTCTACAAGTTCTATGGTCACCACCGGTTTCTTTTCATAAATCACGAAAATTTTAAAACAATTCTGACAATTGAAGAACGTTTCAGCAGAACGTGCATACTCTTCTTCAACCCTAAAAATTGTTGCGATTAGATATCCTGTAAGCGAAGAAATACTTGAGGTACTACCTTGTTTTCCTGACTGACTGGCTGAACA
>MU896947.1:0-13256 GCA_036418205.1 Ostertagia ostertagi | reverse complement strand
TTATTACGTCTTTCTCGGAAGATAGTCCCCTGATAACAATAACGCAGCGCGGAGTTGGGCTCTTTTAATTCGTTTAATTTCAAGCGCACGAAATCGATTTTTCGCAAAAATAGGTTTTCCTTGTTTCAAAATATGGATCCTAGGAACAGTTTCAGTTCTTAGTGATGGGTCTTCGAGGTCTTCAGTAGTAATAGCAGAGGTGCGCATCTGAAAATTTGCATGGCGACGGTCTCACTCCGTAAATAGATGTATGTACCCTCCCCTTCAAAAAGCCAGAAATTGTCGGGTGCAGACCATACACCACAAGTGACGACGGCCTCCAAGTAAATCTGGTTAGTAGTGGTTCATAGTGATAGCTGATTTTGGTAAATGATAGTTGTAATTAGTGACAACTGATAGAATAAAATTTGCATTTTCTGGAGGCCGTCGTCACTTGTGGTGTATGGTCTGCACCCGACACTTTCTGGCTTTTCGAAGGGGAGGGTATGCATGGATATATAAGTACTGTAGTTGATCTTTTATTACAGCAAATCACCGAAAAAAGGCAATACAACTTTGTCAAACGCAATTGAACAACTATATGTGCAGTAAATTAAAAGCGAGATTCCTAAACAGCCGAAACGATTTTTCTAGAACCAGCTTATGAGTCTCACTTTATTAAACGTAATAAGTAGCGATGAACTAGTAAAGATCTAAACGAACTAAAACCATTTTCTCTCACTAGTTTCTTCACCGACAATGACTATGTAGAAAAAATTTCTAAGAACACGTGTTTTCTGTCAGCAGATATAAATTTGGCATAGAATCGTGACATCAATTAATTAATTAATTAGAAGACCTTGCTAAGTTCGACTTTGACCCTTATAAAAACAGGATTTGTAATTATGCTAAAGAAGAAAGGGAAACGCGATAGGTCTAAAGAAGAATTTCTTGGTGTTCTGATAGCAACATCATTGACTAGATAAATTGGACTTGTTATTCGTCATATCAATCAGTAATATCACCGGAAAAGCTTCAAAAATGGCATGGCCACTTGTACATACAGAAGAAGTAGTAAAAACAGTAGCCTTGATAAGAAAATCATCTGAATTAGGAAATTCAAGGTTTCCGTCGATTCGTTGGTTTAATCTCGTGCGATCGTGCCCACGTCTCCTCCTCCGTCAGAAAATTGGAGAACGAGTCAAAGAAACACAACACCTTCTCGTCTCTACTGATATCGTAATTCCTGAAATTTTTCTGTAATACTTTATTTCACTATCAATTACAAAAGAATTAACCAGTCATATGAAGAAGCCCTGAAAGAAACGGAAGCGAATCAATGTTTCATTTCTTATAAGGCAAAACTCATAATTAAAGAGGGGGTTGGTTCTATTCTAGGGGAGTACGAAATTATGGGTGCTAAGCTGCTCGCAAGTAATGATAAAAAACAAAAGAAAATGCCGACAAAGTCGCAAACAGAAATCACCTCTTCACCGGCCTTGGACGAGCTATTGTGGTAGGCGCGCGCGTTGGGACGAGTTTCCCGAGCCGCAAGCTCTATGCTAGCTACTCGCAGGGTCAATCGTCACGTTGGACCGGTTTCGAAAATTTTACGACCCCCCTCCCCCTCTAGAGGGCCTGCGATAAGACCCCCCCCCTCAGAGTCCGCCTGCTTCAATTAACCTCTCGGCCTGCCATGCGCATTATTGGGCTCTCTATTTCGATCTGAGACCGATCTCGAGTCCCAGCGCCAAATTCCGCCTCCAGTAATTGCGTGCCTGACCGGGGGAAAGGGGAGGATATATACTTACGCCCCCGAAATCGCGCCTATCCTCTCAGCTTCACGCTCGTTTTCACGCAACACGCCATATTTCCACTGCGACAATTCCTCGGGGGGCTATAACACCGTCAACCCGCAAAATTAGCGGCGCCAACTTCAACTCGACACATCACTTCATTGACGACCATTGACGCAACGCTCGCGCCTATACGACCCCTTTTCGGCAGCCCCAAACTCCCACGCCCCCGGCCGCCCTCGTGACTTGTCTAACGCACGGTTGCCGGATCGTTCCTGCGCGGCAACAGCGCTGTCACCCCCCCCTCACGCGAATTGCGAGCCTTCTTATGGGCAAGCGCCAACTTGCGGTCGTTCACCGCCCACGCGGGCATGGGCGCAGCAGAAGTGCACTGGCGAGTTGAGAGAGGCACCAGCCGCCATTCGTTGCTCCATTTTAAAGGCCGCAAAATGCTGGCGGGCCCTATGTCAAATTGCCAGCTGGATGTTGATACATATCAGTGACGGATCGTGATTGTTATTAAAGGAGGAATTCACGATTAGAATGAAGGTCGAAGAAAGGGAAACTGACCTAGTTGAGGGACCCACGGACCTCTTGAGGGTGCGAACTGACGCGCAATTCGCATGGAAAAATTTGACCTCGGCGACCTATCATGCCTCAAAGCTGGCCGTCAGGCGATCTTCGGCGTCCACCGAGCATTCTGATCAGCTCGCCGCAGTTCATACCAGGTCAGTCTACTAATTCGTTGTTACTTTTCAAAACCTTTAGGGCCAACCCCCTCTCCCCCCAGTGGATTGGTACGGCCGGCGCTCTTTTCGACGCCTCGACCATCATATTCGCTCTCTATCGATACTAGTTTAAGTCCTGTTACCCGTACTCAACCCCCCAAACTCGCGCCGCTACTTTTGCCTCAAGAAATGCCGCGACCGGGGGCAACTCCTCCCGAAGCCGGTAAAATTCTCGCAATATTTCCTATGGATTTCCTCCTCTTTCCACCATTTACGTTACCGTCTCCAATTTTTAATCTCCCCTTCACCCAAAACTCACATGTCTTTTCAAGCGGCGACGAAGGCGCGGATACGCTTCCCGCTCCTACAACTCCCACAGTTAGGCGACGCCCGCGTTGTGTACTGTAGTAACAACGTAGGGTGACCCTGTCATACGTGGCGATGGGCTTAGAAATACAGCTCGAGAGGGGTCGGCGTGGGGGTAGTTTGAAAAGGCGGAGCAGCGATGAAGATTCGCATCAATTGCTCGAACCAATGCGGGCAAAGAAGGGTACGCATTGTTAGTGTTCTGACCGTTTCGCGCGCCTGGTTCGTCTCTTTCGACCACCCCCATCCCTAGGTAATTGAAATGGTTGGCTTTCTTCATGGATAATTCTCCTTTCATGTCCGGACTCGTAGGGCTTCAAAGTGCCGCTAATTCAGAAGAAAGCCTAGATAATAGCATTGACAGGCAGCTTCGCGGATGTTAAGAAAGGCACAGTTTATCGCGCAAATATCTCTAAGAACGTGCATAAGTTGCCATATCTGAGACGTGGCGAAGCCCACATTCTTCAGTGTGCGAGCGGTGACAACGCAAATGTGATGACTGCTAACAGTTTCCTCTATAGCGCACTGCTCATGAGCTCGCGGGAGTTGTGCGTTCAAAGCAGGTCATCTCACAAGGGAAGGATACCAGGTCGAAGTGGCCATTTGTAACGAGACATACACCACTAGATGTGTTTTTGGACGCTTATCTCAAATCTGCTCTCCAAATCTGCGAAACGACTCTTTGAACGTAGTTATGAAGCGAGATAGTGCAGTGGCAGCGGTGCGGCTCAACGAACGAGAGGTCGTGAGTTCGAGTTCTTGGCGAGTTCCCACTTTTGCTTTTCTTGTGAACGTTGTTTAAGGGACTCTTGTCTATGCTAAGTTATCAGCGATTGCCTATAGCACAAGTAAACAGAGCTGGCGAAGAGCTTCGAGCACTGTGCGCGTCATTTGCAAGTGACCGCCTCTGACACCCGTAGCGCACGTGTAAGGCAATTCGTGCCAAGCAGATGCGATATTCGTGTTCAGCGCGTCGAAACACCCCTTTCAACAACATTTGGTCCAAATCTAAAATTTTGACTTGAAGTCGAAAATGTGGGCAGTCATCTATCCATCAACCCACTGTCAGAGCCTGATCGTGGGATTGAATTAAACTTTCAGTCATTATTGTGAAAGAGATATAGTTGCCTGCTCTACTTGCTCGTGCCATCCGAAGATTAAGGATTGATTTTCACGTTCACGTACACGCTCGCTGCCCAGGAGGAGCAGGAGGGCAGTGGCTGGGGCTAGGGATAACACCTTCGACTCATTGTAGAGTTTCGAAATTGGGTCCAAATGTCAGCTTTCTAGAATTAAGCCTTCAAAGATAGTTTGGTCCGTTGAGCAAGCAACTCCCATTTGTTTAGCCCATCGTCGGATATACGTCACTTCCGTGGCGTAGAAACACCTCGGCAAGGGTCGAACATACGAAAAAGTGGAGGCGTTAGCACAAACTCCTAAACACATTGTCGTTCCGCTTTGGCAGCAGTGAAACATTCAGCTCACTGACTAATCTTTATATTTGACATTAGACCTCCAACAAAGCAAAAAGTCCATGCCGCCCAGCAAGATCCCATCCATGGTCTCACCACTGGAAGCCGCCAACACTACCACTCGGCCAAGCCGCCGCTGGAAGCCGAGCTCTGCCGGAGTCTCTTACAGTGGGCTTTCATTCGAAACAACCTCCGTAACACTTTTCAGAGAATCGTTTCGCAAATTTGGAGAGTGGATTCGAGATCAGCGTCCGAAAACACATCTCTGAGTATAGGTTTCATTACGGATGGCCACTTCGACTTGGTATCCTTCCCTTGTAGAGAAGCATTGGTTGAAGCAATCAATATGCATTAATTCGAGTTTGCCCGCCAAGTGTACAGAGTGTCGTATAGGCGACTCTAGGCCCATCGCGCTAGGGCCCTTACAAGTAATGCCATTGCGAGCAGATGCGGGAGTGATGACGAGATCCCGGCCCGCCCATGGACACTCGTCATCCTTGAATTAAATTAGCGGGCCACTCCAATACACACGGGTTGGCGCGCTAGGAAGGCAGGTCAATTCAGAAACTCGGCTCACCGCCGCCTTCCTCATCTGAATAGTAACATATGCGTCCTTTATTGGAAGGTTTTCTTCGGCTATACTCTTTTTTTTTCACTTTCATTCAACTCGGAATCATACCTTCATTTTCGATCGCTGTTCCCAAACAAATATGATCAGGAGCTGTTGCTTCAAGGCTCAACCTCTACAACAATTCTGCAAAAACCCAACACACCACGCCTGCTCGATACAACCCTAACAAACCCTGATATCCACCTTTGCGTCCCTTCGCAGTGCTCTGGGGCGCTCGTTCCGGAAGCTTATTTCAGCAGTATTCAGAAATGAAAGAAAGGTAATCCGCCTATACACTACATGACTCCGTGCAGAAAGTCAAGGCAATCCGCCAATATACGTGACTTCGTAGGAAAGAAATAGGAGAAATTTTAAAGCTACTAACCATCGTTTCATCTTCCGTATGCTGTCAAGTATTGCGTACTGATGCCATCGTTTCAGAGAAGTTCACCAGTCCCCGTCGACCACCACATCGTTCAGCTGGGAGCTTGTCGGAATTGCCAGCATGGACAAACGTCAAATCTTGGAGAACGACGCCTCTGAAGAGAAAGTCATTCAGGCATATTCCTCAAATTGTGATCGGATTATGGTTAGCTCCACAAGGTAACACTTCGAGAAAGTCCCCAAACCGTTTTGTTGAGCAGAGCCTAATGATAATCATTCAGTTTCAAATGATCGACCAAGGTCTAAGATTCTATGAAATACACACTCATCACTACAGTCAAAGTCACCGCACCTTTGGGAAATTTCCAGAATATGCCCCTCTCCCCCTCCTCCATAGAAAGAAACGTTTCTTATCGAAGAAAAGGCAACGAAACTACAATATTAGCTAAAAATTTGGGGGATACCCCCACTACAGGTGAGTGCAGATAAGCACAAGTATCTCAGGAAGATCTCCCTGTTTCCCATGGAAAGCCTTGAAACCATGGAACTGGCTTATTTCCTAGCGATGTCATGGTCATGAGCAACGGTTTTTATGAATGTACGTACCAGCACCAACCATGGGCAGCCTCGAATAGACCATCTTTCTGACTTTAAAATTGTCACAAACCCCAACTACGTAGATACGAGTTCAACAACAAAAGCGCTGGCTCTTTGATTAGTTCATTACACTGCATAGGTGAAGATTAGAAATTGCAGCTCTAAGAAAAAGGAAAGTATCATGACACAACCATCCTCAACTGCTTCAATGTAGCTATAAGGAGTTGCTACCATCTACACCTGATAGGAACAATCGGACAATGAAACCGATGACTTGTTTCCAGAATTTTTCCCATTTGGTATGTGCCAGCATTTTCACTAGCCCCTATTTAGCGAACTATTTCTACCATCTACCATTCCCCCCCCCCCGTTTCCCAAAATCTCAATTTACAAATTGCGGACTTACATATAGGGTACTGTAGGAGGCGTAGCCTGTTGTAGAAGAAGACGATAGTTTTTGTAAGAATGACCAGTATCCATGATATCCGTGTGTTCTCTTAACGCGTCTGTCACTGTCTTGTTCCAATCAAGACGAGCTAACGGGCTGGACACGAGGGCTGACAGCAGTGCCAAGTAAGAATTGAAATTGCCAAGTCGGCGCAGTTGCTAAAATAGTAAATTATAAGGTCCTCTCTTGCAAAAAAGAATGAAAAGCTTCTTAGCAATTCAAAGTGTGGCAGGTTTTACATTTCTTCTTGCATAAGGGGATTACTTTCGAGCAGAGCAGCCTCCACATTGGGACAAATCTTAAAATCAGACGACCTACTGTACAGGAGTTTTCATAACGGCAGCGACCCCAAATTTCAGAAATTTACTGAGTAGGTATGGAGAGAAACATACGATTCGACTCACAACTCCTTCCTCCAGCCCGTCTGTTGTCATAGAACAGGGGACGGCTGACAATCGTTAGCAGTCTCGAAAGAAATCTCACCTACACACTGCTCCGAACAAGATTATAAGTTAAGGAACATAGGATGTATACCGTAACCCACGTTTGCGTCAGAGCGCGGTTGCAGGCTTTCCAGTGCACAATGCCAGCACTAGTGTGAGAGCGGTCAACGACGCCGCCCCTGCTGTTCGGGGCAGCGAACCCAAAAATGGAGCGACGTCGCAGCGTTCGCCTCGCCGCTTGCGCGACGAAGCCGAACACCGTCGCAGCGTTGGCCTCGCTTGCGCGACGAAGCCGAACACCGTCGCAGCGTCCGGCTCGCCGCCCGCGCGATGGGCGACGAGGCCGAACACCCGCGCGACAGGCCGAACACTCGCCGCCTACGAGGCCGAAGACCGCCGCGACGAGGCCGAACACTCGCCTGCGACGACAAGCGGCCGAACACGCCGCCGCGAGAGCCGGAACCCGCCGCACGGGCCCGACGCGGCGCGCTGCCGCGCGGTGTTCGGCATGGGGAGGTGGCCCCCGGGTGCCGCCTCACTTCGACGTGGGGCGAGCGACAACCGCTTGCGTTGTGTCCTCCACCTTCTACATAAACGGCGCTTAGTACTCTGCGCGGGCCTGCTCGACGCATTCTCTCTTCGTTGAGAGGGTGCAGAGAAGACGAGAAAATCGATGACACGTGAGAATGCGCGCCCCAGTGCAACGTCGAGAAGGTTACGGTATACACCCTATGTTCCTGAACTTATAATCTTGTAATGCTGGATTGTACTCCCTTATTATTCATAACCTATGTGCCCCATATTTGTACCAGAAAATTCGACTGACAATGAGATGCGCAAAATGAGCTGGGGAAATGTTGAGGAGACAGGCAGACAACATGGTGGTTGTATGTGTATCAAGTACTTAGAAAGCATATCGTGTGTCAGTATCACGCGGACAAAGTCGCAAGAAGGCCACATGATGACAAAAATTAATTCTTCCAAATACCACTGCAACGCGCCGGGCTAATCCAAGTGCGATCGTGCCCGGCTTGAACCTACAGGCACTCTTCGACCTCTACTATGGCATCAGCGCGTCACGACACAATGACGCAGTAAACTCGCCGTAATCACAGTGGTTAAAAGTAGTCATTGGTTAAAATGTGGGAATTGAATTACAGCAGCTGCTAAGTTCAGATTGCGCAACAATAAAGGGGCCGAAAGGGAATGCGGTAGAAGCGCAAAACTAGCTCAGTAGGCAATTTGCCAAATTAGTAAGGTACACATGACAGAACTAAAGCGAATAATTACCTTCATGATTTTGATGAATTTCATCATGTACTTCTCACGCTCTTTTGGATTCGACGGAGTGATTACAAGTGTTCGTACCCAGAACGAGACCTAAAACACAACAAGAAGAGTAAAAGGCGAGGATAGTTTTGACTCGTAGATTTTCAGCATTTTATAAATGTCATTAACTCACGTTATTGAAATGTTCGGTAAACGCGACCAGATTTGGACTTTTCATCTCGTCTTGTTCCTGAGCCCACCAATAGAAGTTCAGGAGGCTGAAAACCCACGGTTTGCGTGCGCTAATGAACCGTGTATAGAAGATTTAGATAACTCTACATGCTCATGAACCCTACACTTCAATCCCGGCTTATCCTACAGCCTGTAAGACCATAGGTGTTACATATGATAAATTGAGAGCTTGAAAGATAGGCGGCAGATACAAATGCAGAAATGGATGAGGTGGAACAAGCTTCACAGCAGTCTATGGTGTTCGGAAATCTGAATGCGGAAGGCCTCTTACAAGACCTTCACATTCTTCATTTGACGGATGCTATCCGTGCTACGCTGCAGCATAGGCAAAATGATCAAGGGTGATGCTTTCGACGATGCCCAAGATGCGCCACGCATTTTATTCTGATTCAAAATGGTAGTGGCATTTGAAGGCGAACTGGTCCATACAGTGACTTGCAGAGGCTACCCAACGTTGATGTTAGTGTTTCTGTGCCAATTCTTCAACGCAAAAAGTCACTATTGTTTGCAGCGCCAACCCTGACGTTAGTACAAATTCGAATATTGACCGACCTTTGCCCCAGTGAAGAACCATTTCTAAAGGTCAGCGGAGTCCGTAGTGTCTTGAAAACTTATGTTAGTCCCAAAAACTCCGAAAGTGTGTCGAGGTGTGAGGAAAGGGGAGGGCACGTTGGAGAGAGCTCATAGCTGTAGGAACGGCAGATTTTTCGGAATGTCGCCAAATTTGTAAAAAAAAATCCCGGCTACCAAGTCCGCTCCTTCCCAGTCCCACTAGAAAAATGACCGCGTTGCTCCAAGTATGAACTTACATCTTTCCCCTAGGATCACGAAATATGACAGCTATGTTGGGAAAACACTAATGGACGGTTGACTCGGTTGTACATACAGTACAGAATCACATTTTCACAAATATTCTCCTGATATGACTCAAATCTTGATGTGTTTGAAGTTATTCCACGACAAGGTCGCAGGTTGGAGAAGGGGAAACTTATTCAACGGAAGAGGCGGACCCCCTAATGGTGCGGATCGACACACAATTCGCAACAAAGGAGATGTCTGCGGTAGCATGGCCCTCCCCGCGGCGCTATCGGCACGCCCACGACTGGCTAACCACTCGCCGCAAGTCTCTAGCCGTTTAGCAGAGAGAGCGTTAGCGTTGAAGAGAGCAGCACCGATGAGAGTCGCATCAAGTGCAGAAATTAACGGGCAGGGGAGGAGTCCCATTTCTAGGGTTTTGTGCCGTTTCAGTTTCTTCTTCATCCCAGCACCAGTGACCATCTCTACTTTTAAGTGGGCCGCTTTTCCAAATCGTGAACTCCGCGCTCTAGGCAGTCACAACATGCTCGGCAAAAGAGGTTAAAAAGTAGTTCTGTAATGAGAGCATTCAAGTTGAACGAAGAAGGCTGGATAGAATCGGGTAATTGAAAATGCGAACTGTTCCCGAATGTGAAGTTTCTCCGCTACGATTCTCGTATCATAAATGGTTGTTATGCTGTTATCATTTGGTCAGCCCCGTAAGCATTCATGAAAGGTTTCATTCGATTCAACCTCTTCTTTCCAAGACTCTGCAAACATGAACTACTAAGAAAATGGAACGCATATACATATGTTTCTTTGTGAGATTTTAGAAAGGAATGAGGCCCAATCAAAGAGCGATACAGCAGAGCACGACATCCACATAAGGTGACAGTCGATGAGGGAGACAAGAGTAGTACTCAATGATGTCTCCAGGCGCAATCTCACAGTCACTCGAGAGCATACCTCAATAAGGTGAAACAGTTGAGCGTCGATGTAAGTCATCTGACAAGCCAAATCAGATGATCGGAAATCGAACAACGTGTGCGATCTAAATACAGACCCTATTATAATAGATGATCAAGGCTTGAGCGGTAAACAGTTTTGGAAGCGATTTGCATTCAATTTTAAAATCGTAGTGACATTCCAATGCTATTTAGTCTAAGCAACAATTTACATGAGGAACGCTTCCGCCCTCTCAGATGAGTTTGGCACCAATCAAGAGCCCGTATGGGAGGCCAAGATGGCCTATGCAGAGCTTGATACGGAAAACTGCCCGAAGCATGGCCACCTCTCTAACCCACCAGAGTCAACCCTGCGTTGCGCAGTTCTCAACGGCCACGTTGCGCAGTTTCGCCCGATTAGACACGTTCTCTCGCGCGAACATTCACACTCGCATGCTCGAGCCGTCTGTGTCTCCGCCCATACAGCGTGCGTTGAGGATCTCTCAACGTGCCGTTGCGAACTGCGCAACGCAGGGTTGACTCTGCCGCATCACCTTCACTGTCTAGTTCATCATTATTCAAGTTGATGTCAGTTGAGAAGCTGTCAAATTGACAAAAACAAGAGAAAGGGCGCCGTTTTCTATTTTAGCCTTGAAATACAGTCATTGAAGTTCATATGGGCAACAATCATAATTCTTCACCATCATCTGTTCCTTAGTGTGCAATTTCAATAAGCTTAAAATGTGGCTTAGAGGGGGGGGGGGGGCACCACAATATCTGGTTGAAGAAAAGTTGCGGAAGGGCACTCATATCTAATCAGTATTCAGTGCACAGTGTACCATTGGATAGGGATACCAACCAGGGAATCTTTACAAAATTGGATACATCAGAGCAGGGTGAATATCGCTTGAGGATTCCTCAACGGCACGTCGAGGATTCTCTGCCCGATCAGACACGATCTCTCGCGCGGACATTCACACTCGCCATGCCGTGCCGTCTGTGCTCTCCGCGCGGATGTTCACTCTCGGCACTACTCTCGCATGGTAGAGAGCTATGGTCGAGGATTTCCTCGACCGTTATTCACCCTGATCAGAAAAGCCAATTTCTACGAGGACTTGCATGACGATTGCATAGAGATTTGGTGAAAATGAAGAGTCAGCAGAGTAGCAGCAATTTTCGCTATAGAATAATACGTTAAGGGTAACATGGTGTGAGTAGGGAATCGTAGGGCGCCGTTCACTTCAAGATATTCTGGTTTATGTTCGTTAAGATATGAGAGACGAGACATTCGCAACCTCGGATTGAGTGAGTGCCACCCCCACCAGAGTCAACCCTGCGTTGCGCAGTTCGCAACGGCACGTTGAGAGATCCTCAACGCACGCTGTATGGGCGGAGACGCAGACGGCTCGAGCATGCGAGTGTGAATGTTCGCGCGAGAGAACGTGTCTAATCGGGCGAAACTGCGCAACGTGGCCGTTGAACTGCGCAACGCAGGGTTGACTCTGCCCCACACCGAAAGCACATTTTCACCAATAAACATGTTGATGATGCGATTGTGGCGAGATTTTCGTAACATAAATTCTGGATACAAAACCAGAAACTAGCTCAACTCACTTTCTTGGAGGTGTCAGCTTCGATACTGTCGCTGGTGTGGCTTTGGCTTGCCACTATTCGTCAGCAGGCGACTTTCTTGAAAACGGTCACTGATCAAATTACAGAGAGAAGCCTTTATCCATTCAAAAAGCACCACATATTCTACATGTATTCAAAAATGTATATTCAACGGGGAGTGTTTTGAATTTAGTGCAATGACTTTTGGGACCCTACAGAATCTGCAGTTCATATCAGCATTCATTCTTCTCGAACGACGCTACCTGCTATCATACCCTGCCATTAGGGATAGAAAGCTTGCATGGCACATATGGGATTCCACCTACTGGCCATAGAACCTGGATTGAGCTACTGCGACAATGATCAATGGGATAACAGGTAAAGATATAGGAAATACATTCGAACGACAATAGTTCAGAGCAGCGATAGCTGCAATGAGTTACGCCAACCAGAAGAGTCGGAATCATTCTGTAAGCACAAGCAATATGAGTTTGAGCAGCTACTGAAGTTTGTGTCGTAGGGCAGATCGAAAGGTTACTCCACTCTTAGATATGGCTGATTTCCTAAAGGCGATCAGCCTGTACCTTTGTGCAGGAATCTGTACCATACATTGTGACATTCGCTCTATTATGATCACACAATCAACTTTATCAGTTTAGGGGAAGGCTTTCAGGATGACATTTCATAAAAAATGTATAAATAGGGCAACTTGGAATAAAAAACTACAAACATAGGGTGAACTTAGATAGATGGGCCCGGTCCTTTCGAAACATGTGAACATCCTTTTTGTACAGAATGCGATAAATTATCTACCCATTGACGGATAATCGCTGTATAAAGAAAAAAAAGTGGACATAAATTACATTCGAAATGTAGGTGAATAACAAGCCATCTATAAAATGTCACTAGAATTCGATACGATCGTCTTTGCTCCAATCAAATGGACGAGAACGGCGATGGAAGGAGTGTACCGCCGACGCAGGTCCTCATCAGAATTATTACGTGCATTCTTCAGAGCAACCTTCAGAGAAATTATCAAATTTTTGGGAGTATACAGGCATTGCTCTTCAGGGCGGGTGAAAATCGGTCGAGGAAACTCAACGGCTCGTCGAGGATTTTCGCCTGTTCAGTCACGCTCTCCCGCGCGGACATTCACTCTCGCCACCCGCGAGCCGTCTGTGCTCTCCGCGCGTACATTCACTCTCGACACTACTCTCGCACAGTAGAGAGCCATGGTCGAGGAATTCCTCGACCGTTATTCACCCTGCTCCGGGGTCTCTAAGCAGTGAGGTCTACCGCGTCAAGAGCCAGGCTGTATGGAGGCCATTGCTGTCAAGTGGAAAATTTCATGAAGATTGTTTGGTGGTTGCTCTAACACCCCTGCAGCACTGATCTCGTCTTATATTTGGGTCTCAGTCCTGGTGCAGCAAATAGGATTGGTGCCAACTTCACACGTAAACAAAGGATACATCTGTTTCTTATTGGCACTGTAGAACACTGTCCTGTAATTTGTTTTGACCACAAAAACACTGAAGCCAGGTAAAGCTTTAGTCCCTCAAGGG
>MU896943.1:0-27574 GCA_036418205.1 Ostertagia ostertagi | reverse complement strand
CGCGGAGGACCGCTGCCTCAAATGCGCCCGCGCTTTTCAAGCAGCGCCACGTGGCAACCGACAGCGGAGGGTGGGGCTTGCGGACGAAGGTGTGAGTTGCGGGTCGGACGAGCTCCTTGCGCCTTTGTCGCGCACTTTCAAGCGGCAAAAGGGGCGCGACATCAACACTTGTCCGCCTGCCTACTACCCCCGGGATGGAACAGGCGAGCGCGCCTAATCGCGGAGCGTGCCTTCAAAGATCATGTCGATGGGGGATCTTTTGGCACAAGTAAACCTGCATTCAAAAATCGGGACAGGCGTTTTATTTCATTGCAAACTTTTGGCAGAAGTGATTATTATCATTCCCACATGCAGTGCACTGCCGCCTGAACTCTCTCGGATAGATAGCCTCCCAGCTACAACTGCGCTCAAAAGTCTTCGGTGGAATACTATTTCGATTGTAACTTTTTTCTACTGCGTCAAATTTGACTCAAGTCGAATTTTGATATGTTTTGAAGGCGAACCTCCTTATTCAAGCTGGAATACTTGTGTTGAATGGGAGGAAGAATTAAGAGTGGAAAAAATCATTTCATTAGATATTCTAGAGTATTACCAAATTCCAAGTATGTTTCAAAAGCTTACACGCATGACGAGGAGCATTATGCAGATTCAATGCTCTGCTGATAACCTTCTGGAGTCTCTGAACTCTTAACAAAGCCTAAGTATAGAATGAAATAATGATTGAGTGGACTGTTTCGATTCAAAGTATTAATTGCCGTACGCGAAACTAGGCGGAGGCTCGGGTGTGGTAGTCCGTTAAAGGAAGTGGTCACGATAATTCTCATAGGGACGATAAGGGAAGCTGTTTACTATAGTGTATAGGGGTCCGACGTAAGCAAACCAGCCCTTTTGGCGTTTCGGCTGGGACCGTATGCTGAATGTTGGGGAGGGGATGGGGTCCCCAACGGTCGACGGTTTACTTCAACTCGGTTGGTACGATAGGAGAGTACTGACGCAAGTGGTGCAGCTGGTCCAGCAGCTCCGCCAGAAGGGCTGGTTTGCTCACCCCAGGACTAAGCCTTGGAGAGGGGACGGACCCGTCCTCTCTTTAAGGCTTAGTTCTGAGGTAAGCACCAAATTGTGGCGGTTCTAAGGACCGAGTTGAAGTGGTCCGTCCACCGTCGGGGACTCCATCCCCTCCCCAACATTCAGCATACGGTCCCAGCCGAAGCGCCAAAAGGGCTGGTTTGCTTACGTCAGGGGTTGCCTGCACTGAATGCGTAGACACGTGAGTCCTTCATGGGCTTTTTCAACGTATGTATATGAGCAAAATCAATTCGCATTCAGCAAAAAACGCATGCAGACTCATTCATGGTGGGAAACGGCGGCGCGTAACGTAAGCAATTAAGAGCGTGCTAGGCTATGTAGCGTTTATCGGATCGTCCCGTTTTCATTCTGAAGGTGCACGTTTATCAAGCAGGCGACCTCCATATGCATCGTTTCATATCTTCAGCTATTTTTTTTTTTTTGTTTTTTTTTTTTTTTTTTTATATTCTATGGGCTTACACTCGTCCAACAATTACTGCCTCACACCTTATCCATTGATAACGCGAGGGTAGCAAATCCAGCGTGGAAGCCAGCGTGATCGCTCCCTTCAAAGATGCTGAGCCATTCCATAGGATTTGAGAAGTGGTGAATGCATACGTGTTCAGATAGATTCTAGAAGGATCACGTATCCACACCTAGACAACTGCGCGCTTTTACGATTTTCGCTCTGGCTAGCGAATACAAGCTGGACAAGGCATCGGCAGCTCCAGTTTGCGCAAGGTAGTGGATTTTTTACAGCCTTCACTGTCCCCTGCTATTTACAAAGGGCATCCATTTCATCCCATGTCTGATGAGCGGCCATCGAATATATATGGGGGGAAGGGAGGGATACCTGTGTGAAACTAGAGCAGGAATGTGACGAGAACAAGTAAACTTGCCGAGAGAGAAATATGAGCAGTTGCCACCTAGGGGAGTCGTCGCATGTGGGACTGATTAAATATTTAGCCTCCGTTGACATCAGGAGACTCCAGAAGGGTTATCAACATAGTGATTGCTAATCTGCCTAATGTTTCTCGCGTCTAAATCGTGTGTTTTAATTGTAAAGACTTTATCGAGTAATTTGAAACTTGCTTAGAATGGTGCGCCATGCTTTGGAATTTCCTGTAAAAGGAATTTTTTTGCGTTCTCGATTCTTTGCTTCATTCCAATACGCAGTAGGTTGCATAAAGACAGGCTGAAGAAGCTGTGCTTCAAGAAATGTACACTTCAAATGGGATTTGGTATAGTTTTAGAAGAAGGTACATATCATGAAAAACGTATCCAGCAAAGGATTGCGGACCGCCTATCTGTTAAATAGCCGCTCCGTCTATTAAGTCCGGCGCCGCTCCGGGCCGACTGGGGGCGGGGAGGCGCGGTGATAAGCCGGGTGTTAGCAGATATATCGTTCGCGCGGACGGCAGGCGCGCGGAAATATGTCGCCGGCGGTAACAACGCGCTTGACTCGAATACACGATGGGGTGAAAAGTCGGGCGGTACGGTCCCGTTGGTATTTTAGCTTTGGAAAAAGTGAGTGAGCCGCTTACAATACCGCTCACAGAATGTGAAAAATTGACGCGATTGACAGATTAGTCCATCACAAACCGTCGCACCCTCATAACTCCGCTGAAACGAATGAAACGAAAAATTAAACACCTATGATAAGCCTCTCCACGAGTTCAGGATGTGTTGCAGGTCGGGATCGGTTAAGTAGGTCACCAGCTTTACCTTTTAAGCTGGGGCAAAATCCAATTCTGACCTCAAGGTAGAACACCATTCGTTAGATCCCATGTTTATGTGCACAGTAGTCTACCGCTCGCACACTCCTCCTTTTTTGATGCATTTTTATCCATGTTTCACAGTCGTTCCCGATGCGAACGAGCCCTTCAATTTTACGACATTTCCAAATTTTGAAAGCGTATTTCATCAAAGTCTGGAGGAAATACGACGAAACGGCTACAAGATCTTGAACTAGGTATGTAACTGCGCAAGAATTTTGTTGTTTATTGGAATGCAGCAAAGCGGTTCTTCCACAATTTAGCTTGTGAATATCGGTATGCGTCACATTCAGCAAACAGAACCACCATCTTTTCCTTTCAAAATTGCATTTTTGCGAAGGATGGACCAAGGAAGTAACTCACATCCTTGAGAACTTGTCATATTGTTTACTACAATTGCATAATTGCTTATGGACAAACGTCTACCTGAATAAGACAAGAGGCAATACTTCCACCTTTGAAAAGATTTTCATGGACACCGAGTTCGGAAATACTGTTGCAATTCATATGGTTGTGCTCAGCACGATGAATGCTACTCGACAATTTACAAATTGATGTCTGACGACTGCTTGATTGTTCCTCGTTTTCGCACTTTTATCTTTTTTGCTGATTGCTAGCCAATGAGCCAATTATGTAATTCTAATGAACAGTATGACATGTTTTTAAGGAGGTCCTTCAAAAAATGTACACTTCGTATAATGTATGCTATACGAAGTTAGTTATACGCGAGCAAAAGGGGTGCGACAACAACACTTGTCCGCCTGCCTACTACCCCCGGGATGGAAGAGGCGAGTGCGCCTAATCGCGGAGCGTGCCTTCAAAGATCATGTCGATGGGGGATCTTTTGGCACAAGTAAACCTGCATTCAAAAATCGGGACAGGCGTTCTATTTCATTGCAAACTTTTGGCAGAAGTGATTTATCATTCCCACATGCAGTGCACTGCCGCCTGAACTCTCTCGGATAGATAGCCTCCCAGCTACAACTGCGCTCAAAAGTCTTCGGTGGAATACTATTTCGATTGTAACTTTTTTCTACTGCGTCAAATTTGACTCAAGTCGAATTTTGATGTGTTTTGAAGGCGAACCTCCTTATTCAAGCTGGAATACTTGCGTTGAATGGGAGGAAGAATTAAGAGTGGAAAAATCATTTCATTAGATATTCTAGAGTATTACCAAATTCCAAGTATGTTTCAAAAGCTTACACGCATGACGAGGAGCATTATGCAGATTCAATGCTCTGCTGATACCTTCTGGAGTCTATGAACTCAAGTAACAAAGCCTAAGTATAGAATGAAATAATGATTGAGTGGACTGTTCACTAGGCCAACTTCCTCCATTCTTCCTCCAAGTTGACGGGTTTCTCGCCCACAGTCTTCGCTCTTATTTCTACCAAAGGTAAGTCCGCCTTCACCTTCTTGGGAATCATGTGAAGTTGTCCGACGGTGAACTAGCCGGTGACGGAATTTATTAAAGCCCACCTAGACGAATCCCTACAGGGTTCCAACGTCATCTGGAGCAACGCAAGTGAATCCAATGTATTTGTCGGCGGCAATAGGCACGTGTGGCGTCCTGACAGAAATTGTTTCGATTCAATGTATTAATTGCCGTACGCAAAACTAGGCGGAGGCTCGGGTGTGGTAGTCCGTTAAAGGAAGTGGTCACGATAATTCTCATAGGGACGATAAGGAAAGCTGTGTACTGGAGTGGATAGGGGTCCTGCCCAATGTTAGAACACGTGAAGTTTCAGTGGCTTATCAACGGAGTGATAAGGCGCCGAAATCCACTTCCGTTCAGCAAAAACCAAGACTTATCGATGTGGAAAGGGGTGCGATAAGAGCGTGCTAGATATGATACCGTTATCGTTATCGTCCCGTTTTCATTCTGGAGTGCACCTCTTATCAAGCAGCCGCACCTTCTTATCTCATCGTATCATATCTTCCATGGGCTTACACTCGTCCAACAATTACTGCCTCACACCTTATCGATTGATAACGCGAGGGTAGCAAATCCAGCGTGGAAGCCAGCGTGATCGCTTCCTTAAAGATGCTGAGCCATTCCATAGGATTTGAGAAGTGGTGAATGCATACGTGTTCAGATAGATTCGAAGGGATCGCGTATCCACACCTAGACAACTGCGCGCTTACGAATTCGCCTTCTAGCAATAGAGCGACCAAAAGCATCGCACCTTCACTGTGAAGGATTGGTTTCGACAGCATGGCGCGCTTTCAACGAAGGGAACAATTCACACCAATGTCCCTGAGCGCCATCGAAACATTATGGGAAAGGTAGGGATACCTTTGGTGGAAATAAGAGCCGGGAATATGGGCGAGAAACGTCAAATTTCAAGAGAAGTGGAGGAAGCTGCCCTAGTAGACAGTGCATTCAATGACTGATTCCTTACTTAGGCCTTGTTAAGATTTCAGCGACTCCAGAAGATTATTAACAAAGTATTGGATCTGCCCAATGTTCATCATGCGTAAGATTGTTTTGTTGAATTGTAAGCTTTCTACAGTAATTTGAAACTTACTTGGAATTTGCTCATACGCGAGAATTTCTAGTGAAATGATTTTTTCCATTCTTAATTCTTTCTTCCATTCAAACAAGATATGCCAAAACAGTGAAGAAGGCCTGCCTTCAAAACATGCTACACTTCGAATGGATTTGGTATAGTAGAAAAAAGTTACCATCAAAAACGTATTCTACCAAAGACTTGTGACCGCTACTGTATATGTACCTTTGGAAAAAGTGAGTGAGCCGCTTACAATGCCGGTCACAGAATGTGAAAAATTGACGCTGTTTGACAGATTAGTCCATCACAAACCGTCGCACCCTCATAACTTCGCTGAAACGAAATGGAACGAGAAAATACAAGCACCCTTGAATAAGCCTCTCCACGACGATTCTCAGGATGTATTGCAAGCTAGGATTTGTTAAGTAGGTCGCCAGCTTCATCTTCTAAGCTGGGGCAAAATTCAATTCTGACCTCAAGGTAGGACACAATTCGTTGGAATCTCTCTTGTATAGGCACAAGCAGCTTACTGTTCACACGCACCCTTTTTTGACGCATTTTTATCTGCGTTTCACAGCCACTCTCGATGCAAATGAACTTTTCAGTTTCATGACATTTCTGAATTTTGGGGTTTTCATAACATCTACAGGACTGGCACGACGAAACGGCTAAAAGATGTTGCAGGCTACGTATACATGCCGCAAGAATTTTGTGTCTTCTGGGATCAGTTAAGCGGTTCTTCACAAGTTTGCTCGTGAATATCGTATGATCCATCAGCAAACAGAAACACCATTCTTTTCCTTTCAAAATTGCATTTTTGCGAAGGATGGGACCAAGGAAGTAACCCACATCCTTGAGAACTTGTCATATTGTTTACAACAATTGCGTCATTGCTTATGGAAAAACGTCTACCTGAATAAGACAAGAGGCAATACTTCCACCTTTGAAAAGATTTTCATGGACACCGAGTTCGGATATACTGTTGCAGTTCACATGGTTGTGCTCAGCACGATGAATGCCACTCGAAAATTTACAAATTGATGTCTGACGACTGCTTGATTGTTCCTCGTTTTCGCACTTTTATCTTTTTTGCTGATTGCTAGCCAATGAGCCAATTATGTAATTCTAATGAACAGTATGACACGTTTTTAAGGAGGTGGGTTACTTCTTTGGTCCCACCCTTCGCAAAAACGCAATTTATAAAATGAAAAAAAATGGTGGTTCTGTTTGCTGAATGTGACGCATACCTATGTTCACAAGCAAATCGTGGAAGAAAAGCTAAGCTGTATCCCACTAGACAACAAAATTCTTGCGCAGTTGTATACGTAGCTCAACACCTTTTAGCCGTTTCGTCGTGATTCCTCGACTTTGATGAAAACGCTCCCAAAGTTTAGAAATGTCACGAAACTGAAGGGCTCATTCGCATCGAGAGTGGACTGTGAAGCACGCAGATAAAAATGCTGAAAATGCAAAAAAGGAGATGCGTGTGAACAATAAGCTGCTGTGCCTATAAACATGAGACTTCAACGAATTTTTTTTTATTTTTTTTTTTTTTTTTTTTTTTTTTTTTTTTTTTTTTTTTTTTTTTTTTTTTTTTTTTTTTTTTTTTTTTTTTTTTTTTTTTTTTTTTTTTTTTTTTTTTTTTTTTTTTTTTTTTTTTTTTTTTTTTTTTTTTTTTTTTTTTTTTTTTTTTTTTTTTTTTTTTTAACGGATTTTTTGCCCGGCTTAGAACGTGAAGCTGGTGACCTACTTAACAAATTTTAGCTTGCAATACACCCTGAGAGTCGTCGTGTAGTGACTTATCCAAAGGTTCTTGTAATTATTCGCTTCGTTCCGATTTCAATCAGGAGTTATGAGGGTGCGACGGTTTTGTGATGGAATAAATTTGCCAGACCCCGCGTCAGTTTTTCACATTCTGTGAGCGGTATTGTATGCTCTCAAGTCAAGGCCTTTGCCAGGGGGTTTTAGGGCGGGTGGTTGAGGGTATCGTTTCTCTTCTTTCCTAAAGACATAATGCACGAGAATCGTCTAGCATCCCACTGTGCGGCAGGTGAAACTCCCAAACGACGTTGTCGCATATAAGTTTGGCCATTGTGTGTATATGTGAATCCTACTAGAAACATTCATCGGAACCAGTGTTATCCTGGTTAATGATAATCTCAGAGCTTTTACCGCGGTTTTTTCGCAGCGATTATGCCTGAGAAATCGAGCCAAGACTAAAGGCATAGTTGCGTTTTACTCCTCGACTCAGAAACCAGAAAAAGACGCGTCCGCGGAAGGCGAAGCGCAGAACGCTTCGCGATTTAACGCCGCATGTCCTTCAGGAGATGTAAACATGTTGGTTGCGTTTGTCCGGAACATCGAGTCCTTCAGAGCGTTTTTGAAACAGTTTGCGGACTGGCAATGCGCGTTGAACGCACACAGCTTGTTTTACAGTTTGTCAGAACAAAATAGCCATTCCTAACTAGCTTCTCGAAGAAAAGAGGGATTATGGCTAAAGGAGATTTCGTGATCTGGGTTACAACTGCCCTAAGAAGTCTTCAGATTTTGCACTAACATTTTGATTCATTGTCTGTGCTCGAACCGACTACTTTTTGGTGAAAGAAAGAAGTGGGCTCCTCGAGCAAACCACACCTATGAGTACCACTGGCTCAGACGAACCAGAGATTCCGACGTCCATCCTGCAACTTGAGAGGTAACTGTCAGAGTTGGTGAAGCTGCAATCATTTACCGACAGCTCCTACAAGCGCCTTGCACTGTTGTCGTAGAATGGGTATGTGGGCAGGCGGATGGGCTCTGGCACTTTGCTCGAGAAACATTACAAAGTTTCACTTCATCCAGGCAAAGGAATTCGTCAAGGAATTTGGAAGATAGTCCAGCAAAAGTCTCAACCCTTTTGGACGTTCTGATCTCGTTTTGGCATTTGTGTTTCAGCAGATCTGACCCCAATACAACACCGTCTGCTTCTCTTGCTGTAGATACAAATCAGAGAGGAAGAGCTCTATGTTTTAGACTGCTTGCAAACGGACTTCTTCCATTTTTTTTATTCAAGAGCAGAGGATCTTCCATTTTTTGCTTTAAAAGCTCAGGATTTTTAAGACAAACGGCAATCGTTGAAAGGGGACTGACGATCAATGTCCCAAGTCTTATGCGACAAACTAATTCATTAACTCACCAGGGTTCTGGAGAAGGAAAACGGAAAACGAATGAAAACCACAGGTTATATCCAATGGAACATAAGCACTGAATTACATGTGCGAATTTCATTTAGAGCCAAAAACGTGTATTATTCCATCCATCTCTCCTGATGGCCTCCCATCGATTAAGGTCTAGTTCGTAAAATTATCTGATTACTTTTCGCCTTCCTCCCTTGACGCTCCACCGTACTTCCGCTCTGTCCCCTTGCTGTCCCCCATCAGGCCAACCGTAATTGACTGATACCACAAATCCGGGCTTCATGTGCGAGTGTCAGCTATGTGTCTGACTGTTTCGTGACATTGGTAAGACATTGACCGCGGCCGCAGTTTTGGTTTGGGATGTCGTATGAAAAGCGGAAAGTATCCAAATGTGGTTATTGGGTCTACTTGCAATTCAGGTACGTGTGCCGGAGCAAGACGCAGTCTTAGCTACTGACTGTGACAGGATGCAAGATATCGTCTGGCCAGTGTGAGTACGGTCGCATGAATCTGTTAGCCTGACCTTAGTGTTAATCGCCTTGCGTATTGATATATAAGCTTGGGAAGTTGGGTTGTGTCGTTTGGTGATGTGATGTCTATATGTAGATGTCAGTGCCAAAAAATGAATGAGGGATTAGAACATCTGATAAGTAAGGTAGTATTAGCCGCTTAACTTGAAGTGCTGGGAGGTAGCTTGGTGAGGGCTGGGTGCTCTATCATGATAATTGTGCGAGATGGCTGAGTTGTTATGGGACGGCGCCCAGGACGACTATATAAACAGGTACTTTAGGCAAGACACTATCGTGCCATGTCCAGCAGAGGTGCTGAGTGGTGGCAGCTGGAAGAGCAAAGGAAGGAGCGAGGGGAGGGATAGTCGAGTAGAGAGGGAAGAGCAGAAGCTTACGCAAGGAGAATAGAAGGTTGGTCGCGGGGTGATTGACGGACGGGAATCTGTTATTTTAATAAACCGATCTTACCCTTGGGTATCAGGTTGTGAGTAGTGCGGTCGTATATATTTCGGTGATCTTCCGTGGCGGCAAAGAGTGAGGAGGTGTATGGATTAATAGGCAGTATACATAATACAATACCGCTAAGTAAACGAGTAGGCTCGCAGAACTTGAGCGGTATATGCACTGTTTTGTGAGGATGGTGATAGAGCACTGCTCTCTTCCTAGCTAGCAGCTGGCGTCCCGCTAGCTTTATTATCATGCTCACCTTATTGACAGTTGATTCGAAATCTCGTTATTGCCAATAAACTTCTGGAAAATTTGTCGTAACGGAAACTGTGTCTAGATTTGTCGCGAGTCAATAAAGAATCTATACGCCTAAATTTCAGGTTGCTGGAAAACGCGTAGAAAAAAAATTTGTCGTTTCTATAATTTTTGCCAGAAAGTGCTGCGTTCCAACTCTGTGTATGAGAGCCGCCCCGTGTTTTCTCGTTGTTGCTATTCATTTTTCTGCTCGTTGATTACGTTTGGGCAGTTCCTCAGTGTATTCTTCTCTAGGCTATTTTAGGTTAAATGAAATAGTGCAACTATTTTTAACTTTCCGAATATTAGTGGTTATTAATTCGTCAATATTTAAGAATAGAATAATAAGGTGTGTTGTGTTTTTGTGTGGTGTGTGTGTGTTTTGTGTGTGTGTTGTGTGTGTGTGTTGTGTGTGTGTGGGGTGTGTGTGTGGTGTGTGTGTGTGGTGTGTGTGTGTGGTGTGTGTGTGGGGTGTGTGTGTGTGGTGTGTGTGTGGTGTTCGCGCTGAGAATTTAGTTTCTGTAGTATAACTAAATTGATATATGCCATGAAATTAGAGAATAATACTCAAAATGAATTTGATTAGCAATTTTCTTTTTGAATCCTCTGTAGAAATTGTGGAACTTTAGAATAGGTCTTCCGACCGTTTAGTCTCTTGCTTGTTTGTATTAAGAATGAAGCGGCGATATTATATTAGACCTAACCCCAATTCCATCATAGGCGTTGTTTTGGATCGTTCGTATCTTGCAAACAACATAAATTTCTTTAACTTGTACAGTGCCGCCCCTTCTTTTCTTGTGTTAGTCGTTCAAGCTCTGTCATAAGTTCGGGATTTTATTACACATGCACATGCGAGCGCAATCTTTATCTTTTGAGATGAAGAATTGATGTGGCATGGGCGTCATAGTTCCAGTGCAGTGGCCTGCTTACACAATAACTTATTATACGTTGATTCTTATAGATTCTCGATTCGAGCTTTGAGTTCTGAGGCTCGTGTTTTGGATTTTTGTAGTAAATTCTTAATTTTAAATCCGATTTTATTAACGAATAATCGAAAAAAAACTGGCGCCATTCTTGTCTTTTGGCGCCTAATTGGCGGCAAAAATATGTACATCTCGAGCGCATTCATTAATATTTGAATGTCATTATTTCGTGGGAATGCATTGGCATCTGAATTTATCCCCAGGATAGGGCTTAAAGTTTACTGCCAGCGAAAAACTGATAATCTGTGAGTATTTTGTGGTGGCAGTATGTTGGAACATTGTAGTGCCAATTCGGGATAGGGGAAGGGCTTTTGAAATAACTTGGTGTCAAAATCCATAGTTTTTTAATCTTGGGGGAGTTTAATGCTATTATCTCTTCTATTTAGCATTTCCATCGGGGGAATTCTAAGCGGCACATTTCAGATTTCTGCAGCTCTTGAATCTGGTTATATCTGCAAAAATATTTGATTCTTTTTCTACTAAGGGCATGACGAGGAGGCACGTTCACATGGCCACAGCACGGCAGGGAAGCGCTCGTCTGCAAGCAAGCGTATCATCTTATTCTACACACAAGTAAGCGTACTCTACAACTGTGAAGAAATTTCCCCGCTACCTCCTCAGATTTCGGAAAAACCTTCGCTCAAACATTGGAAAATTTCACCAAATAGGCTAACTGTCCTGCTGAAAAATGATCTATGATTTCCATTTGAACACGAGAGGAGGAGATGTTGAGCGCAGTCATGTACGTGTTAAGTCATTTAACGCGCCGCTATGGAATAGGGACCATGAAATCTGGAAAAAAGCAATCGATCCATTCACAATACAATGGACGATGTTGAATACGCGGCGCGTTCTGGGAGCAACTGCTGAGACCCATCTCTCTGAAGAACGATCATGATGCATAAGCGGGATTATATGCGCACCACATTCAAACAATTTTTTCTCGAGCCAAAGCTCGAGTGCATGGCGCAATCTGAAGTAGGGCTTTTTAAAAGTTTAAAAGCATATTCTTATAGAACTCGACGAGCTGAGTTCAACGCTTTTTTCAGATTTTGAAAATCTCAATTTTGAACCGAGTTATAACGAATTCACGAAATTAACGAGGATTCGCGTTATTCGCGTGAATTTTCGATTTCAAACGGCGAGTAGGACTTCGTCAAACGTTCGCTTTGGTTTTTTTAGTACATTCGGATCATACTGCTGCCTCCCTGCCCTTCTTGTAATGGCATCGCCATGTGTGTCCGTGCAACTGCATTTTCACATTTTACGCAAACACCTCCTAAAGCAGCAGTCCTAGGCCACATTTCATGGTCACTTCATTTTTTGAAACAGATTGGTCCCCCGTCAACCGCCGGGAGAGGACCTCCTTCCCCTGCGGGAACTTTGCCTTCCTCCCCAATGCTTTTCGTGCTATCCTCCCTCCACTGCTCATCAGCTGCCATCGCAGCACTCTGTGAATGACCAAAAGTGTGCTAGTAGGTGTTTATATAGCCGGTGGAGTCTCATTATTCCATTGCAAAACATTGATAGCGCAAGTCCTGCGAGCTACCCAGATTTGTTAGCGGCTTGTTTATTCCATTAGCTGCCTTATCACTCACTTCATTTTGCGGACGGACAGACAGACATACATACACACATACAAACCGACACACACCAAGTTAGCGGTTGATATCATAAAAGGAAATTAAGCACCTAGAACCAAAACTGGTTTACTATCACAACTATTCAATGCAGAAAGCGCTGATAGTGTAATGAAAGCACCCTCCAGCTGCCACCTTTACAGCCGTTATGGATGTTATCACAGATGACTCTTCAGAACAATACCTCAACACTGGAACTTCGAACTTCTCTTGAAGCGGCCGCCCTCTGTCTCGCACCCCTCCCCCTCTCCCAGTGGCATCAACAGCAGGAAACTTGCCCTGCGAGCTCGCCGGTTGTGTTAGCGGTTGGTCCGGGCGGACAGAACTTCATATAGACAGACATACAAAAAGAAATACACACCGAGAAACCGAAATACCAAAGTTTTAGTTTATATAATGAAGTGAAAAGGAACTTTGAAAGCCTTGGCACACATTATTGCTTATGTTGTTTTAAGAGAGCGAAGTGGACTACCGAACCGTATCTAATGACAAACGAAGGACTGTTGATTGGAAACCTCGTCGTGAAAGTAAACGGAAGGACGGTGCTGTTAGTTTGAAGCTTTCTTATCACGTATGTCTAATGCACCACAAGGAGTCATAAATTTGTTTTGTAGAGGAGTAGAATGGCTGGGCGCAGCGGGATGAGGTGGTTTGCAGTGATCATCTCTTCTTGTAAAACAAAACGCTCCAGTCGTTCTAGTAGTTTTGACACTTTAGCGACATTACGTGTTTTGAACCTCGTGGAGCAGAGCGTACCAAAGTTCTTTCATCAAATACAAATACCTAGAAAATCACAGAGGTATGTATTAACTGCTTCTACAATCATTCATGTGAGTGTTCACGACAAAGTGTTGTGCGTTTGGAAAATCTCCACTAACTCAAGGAATGTTGGATCACTGTGGTTTATTCTCGGCATAGCAATCATCGTTTTCGGCGTGTAAGAAAACTGAGAATGGTACAGTTTGATTTTGGTGAACACGTGAATTTAATTGCTCTGATCTTTTAAAGAAGGGGCCGCGTCAATTGCTTATGCCATCGTCCAGGATCGACCTTCTTTTAATCTTGGCATATTTTGATCAGATGAGTGCTTGATTGTAGCCGTCCAAGATTAGTTAACTTTATTAGGCCAACGTTTCGGCAACTTCGCCTTCGTCAGAGCCTTAATGAACGCCGCCGTGACGCGAGGGCGACTACCCTCGAAGGACTAGGTTGAGCTTTAACCAAGTAGCGGACGGCTCCCCTTTTACACAGCCGGACTCAACGAGCGATCTCGGAACCAGCAGGGTCAAGTCAGGACTTACAACTAATTCCTGACTTGCAGGGAGAGATCCTAGTCGGTTTCCTTAGAGCGTGAAGTGAAGACGAGGAAGGACGAACTTTTATTATGGAGTGAATATAAAAGACTCAAACGAGAGTAACAGCAGCGGAATACTTAGAATAGAAGCTAGTCCTTCGAGAGTAGGACCCTCGCGTCACGGCGGCGTTCATTAAGGCTCTGACGAAGGCGAAGTTGTCGAAACGTTGGCCTAATAAAGTTAACTAATCTTGGACGGCTTATGCCATCCTAAAGCTTCTTCGGGATTTCTTACTTCTCCAAAGCTATTCAGCTACGGTGTGCATGTTGTACAAATGAGGAAATCCTCCTTATGCAATGCACACAAATGGTGGAGCATTTATAACTAATTAGTTCGGAATATTAGCCCTTATACTGGACGGTAGCAGCATGAAAACGCTTTATCAGAGAAAGAGCTGTGTGCTCACTCTTGCGATCGCTCCTGCTGCTTATTGTAGAACTCATCGAGGAGTGTATCCAGGCAAAACTGGGGAAATTGAAGTGCTCAAGGAGCCCTTAAATTCACATTTTCCCGCTTCGAATCCGTGGTCAACTTTATTTGTGGTCTCGGCTCCCGCGAAGCTCGAAGCGTTCACGCTCACAAAGTCTCTGTTCAGAGAGAATATGAGTTGCACTCACAATCCGCGTAGTACCCATCGCCGAACTTTGTCGGATTCTCTCTGGAAAAATTTTCGTACCGAGTGAGCGAAAATGATGACATGGAGCCAGTTGTAACTTGAACGGGACACCAAAGTGATGGCATGGCCATTGCGTCGCCTTTATCAGAAAAACTTCGATCAAATCGTACGATGGGTATTGTGATACGACTGGTACCCATCGCCCGATTTGATCGAAGTTTGTGATTCATATTCTCTCTGAACAGAGACTTTGTGAGCGTGAACGCTTCGAGCTTCGCGGGAGCCGAGACCACAAATAAAGTTGACCACGGATTCGAAGCGGGAAAATGTGAATTTAAGAGCTCCTTGAGCACTTCAATTTTCCCAGTTTTGCCTGGATACACTCCTCGATGAGTTCTACAATAAGCAGCAGGAGCGATCGCAAGAGTGAGCACACAGCACTTTCTCTGATAAAGCGTTTTCATGCTGCTACCGTCCAGTATAAGGGCTAGTATCCGAGCTAATTACAGTACTCGCCGTTTGAAATCGAAAATTCACGCGAATAACGCGAATCCTCGTTAATTTCGTGAATTCGTTATAACTCGGTTCAAAATTGAGCTTTCGAGAATCCGAAGATATCTTTGAATTCAGCTCGTCGGACACTATAAGAATTGATACTTTGAAAAGCTCCATATAGGATTGCGCCATGCACTCGATTTTCATCTCAAAAAGTAGTTGCTCGCATGTGATGTGTATATAATCCCGCTTATGCGGGCTAACCGCTACACACAAGAGAAGGGCCTCAAAACTTACCCCAGAATGCGCCACGTACTCAATCTCATCCACTACATTGTGAGATTAGATGAATGTTATTTTCCGAATTCTTAGATCTTCATTTCGTTTTTAAGCGCTTACTGGCTTTACGTGTTCCCTCTGCTCTCAATATCCCATCCTCTGTATATCAAGTGGAATCTTTGAACAGTTCTCAGCAGGCATAGTGGGCCTATTATGTGACATTTTCCATTTTCAGAGGAGATGTTTTGCAGAAAGCTGTGAAGATAGCGAACAATTTCCTTCACTGTCGTAGACTACGGTCACTTGTCTGTAAGGATTATAAAACCTTGGTCGCAGGTGAGCGTTTCTTCCGTGGTGTGACCCCAAACATCACCCCTTGTCATGCCTTTGCCCCCTATTACGTGACAAGTCCCATTTTTAGAGGAATGTTTTGTAGAAAGCTGTAAAGGAAGCGAAGAATTTCCTTCACTGTCGTAGACTATGGTCACTTGTCTGTAGGAATTATGTGGAAAACTCGGTCGCAAGTGAGCGTTCCTTCCGTGGTGTGGCCCCAAACATGCCTCCTCGTCATGCCCTTGTGGAAAGTTCAGATTTTTTGCATTTCCAGATGAACTCGCAGACCTGAAATGTGCCCCGTTAGCTTCCCCGTGAAAAATGCTATCGAATGATATGCATTACTTCCCCAGTTGAAACTTTGGTTTTTCACCGTTTTCAGCCTTCCCCTATTGCCGGATATCCCACGATTACTGCCCCAAAATCTCAAAGTTTCATTTTTCGTCGAAACTTTGTCTATTGGGGTAATTCGATGCCCTGATTACGAATATGACATTCATTTTTGATGCTGGTGTCATTTGGCGCCATTTGGCGCCACGGCTGTTTTCACCAAATCTGCTGAAACTTCGTCATTTGGGGTTATTTGGGGTCCTGATTACGAAAACGACACCCGTTTTTGGCGCTGGCGCCGTTTGGCGCCAATTTGGCGCTACGGCTGTTTCCACCAAATCCGCTGAAAACGTGTGTATAGGGGTTATTTGGGGTCCTGATCACGAATATAACATCCAGTCTTGACGCCGGCGCCATGTGGTGTCACAAACAACACTTCACAGTCAGAGCGTACTCTTAGGCACCTTTCTCAGAGCGCCGACTGTCAGACCGTGGAAAAGGTCATCGAATCGGAGACTTTCCCACGACAGGAAGGAGCCAGACCGTGGAAAACCGTGGGCTAAGCCTTCACTTTTTCACAGGAGATGCCTGTATGCGTTGGGCAGAGCAGCAATTCGACTGTAAGCTCTGGAGCTGTCACTGAGGATGGTTGTACCAGGCTCGGATGTTGATGAGCCGCAGTAGAGTTGAAACGTCTCTCCTTCGGACCATCCGAAGGAGTCCACTTCCTCTTTCAATGCCTCCAAACAGCCACTTGTGCCTGCGTACCCAACGTCGGCGGTTGTATTTGCGTTTGATAACCAGTGTTTCGTCAATTTCCATCTCGCACCCGAACCTTCCGATGATCGGCGGGGTTCCTCCTGAAGTGCCCCACACATACGTCGCGGAAGAACCGCTCCCACTGAATTGAACTGGTGTGGTCGACGCTGAGCTCGCCCATGTCGCGCAGCTAGAAATAGGGCAGTGCGAACACCGTGGACTCAGGAAAGTTACAGTTCTCGAAAAAAGAATCCTTTCGGGCATGAACGTAGACCCTGGTCTCGTTCGACGGTCCAGTGCGGCACGCTCGACGATTGCAAATCCAGCCGTTGTGCCGTTCGTCGTTGATCAGGCTCATGGATCGTTGACATGAATGGCATAGTGGCACAGACATCAACCCCATGGATCGCAACCAGTAAGTGCAGATTATTCAACTTGAGCGTCTCGTACACGTCCTTCAAGGCTAAGCCAGTAGCTCTCATTGACGATTGTGTCGCTAAAGAGTAGCAAGAGCCATCGTTATTCTCCGTTGTCGAAAACGTGAGACTTGCTTCTGGCTCCTTCCTGTCGTGGGAAAGTTTGTTCGACGACCTTTTCCACGGTCTGACAGTCGGCGCCTTGAGAAAGGTGCCCAAGAGTACGCTCCGACTGTGAAGTGTTGTTCGTGACACCAAATAGCGCCGGCGTCAAGACTGGATGTTATATTCGTGATCGACGAAGTTTCGACGAAAAATGAAACTTTGTGAGTTGGGGCAGTAATCGTGGGATAGTGCCCAATCCGGCAATAGGGGAAGGCTGAAAACGGTGAAAAACCAAAGTTTCAACTGGGGAAGTAATGCATATCATTCGATAGCATTTTTCACGGGGAAGCTAACGGGGCACATTTCAGGTCTGCGAGTTCATCTGGAAATGCAAAAAATCTGAACTTTCCACAAGGGCATGACGAGGAGGCATGTTTGGGGCCACACCACGGAAGGAACGCTCACTTGCGACCGAGTTTTCCACATAATTCCTACAGACAAGTGACCATAGTCTACGACAGTGAAGGAAATTCTTCGCTTCCTTTACAGCTTTCTACAAAACATTCCTCTAAAAATGGGACTTGTCACGTAATAGGGGGCAAAGGCATGACAAGGGGTGATGTTTGGGGTCACACCACGGAAGAAACGCTCACCTGCGACCAAGGTTTCCATATAATCCTTACAGACAAGTGACCGTAGTCTACGACAGTGAAGGAAATTGTTCGCTATCTTCACAGCTTTCTGCAAAACATCTCCTCTGAAAATGGAAAATGTCACATAATAGGCCCACTATGCCTGCTGAGAACTGTTCAAAGATTCCACTTGATATACAGAGGATGGGATATTGAGAGCAGAGGGAACACGTAAAGCCAGTAAGCGCTTTAAAAACGAAATGAAGATCTAAGAATTCGGAAAATAACATTCATCTAATCTCACAATGTAGTGGATGAGATTGAGTACGTGGCGCATTCTGGGGTAAGTTTTGAGGCCCTTCTCTGTGTGTAGCGGTTAGCCCGCATAAGCGGGATTATATACACATCACATGCGAGCAACTACTTTTTGAGATGAAAATCGAGTGCATGGCGCAATCCTATATGGAGCTTTTCCAAAGTCACCTGTCACCTGTATCACCTGTCGTCCCGTTGATCGTCGATTTGCTCGAGCGGGCGCCAGCAACGTCTCCATTCGTCCCTGTCGCGTGCTAGGGTGGTCCAGTGGATCCTCCTTGCTCGAGGGACACGAAGTCCATCATTCCTTTCGTTCAGAGCTTTCGTGAAGAAGTCTGACCATCGGGCCGGCGGTCGTCCAGGTGTTCGTTTGACGTCCCGAGGGATCCAGTCGGTAACCGCTCTGGTCCAACGGTCATCGCAAAATCGCATGACGTGTCCGGCCCACCTTATCTTCGATTCCTTGGCGAAAACGGCAGCGTCCCTGATCTTCGATCGTTGGCGTAGTTCGGCACTCCGGATTCCCCTCTGCACTTGCGTGTATAGGGTTACTCCTAGCATCGTCCTCTCGACAGCGCGTTGGATAACGCTGACCGCATGCTCGTCCTGCCTGCGCAGAGTCCAAGTCTCTGAGGCGTAGGTTAGGGCAGGAAGGACAGCGGAATCGAAGAGTGGGCACGGAGCCGGATGTTCTTCGTCTTCTTCACTACTCCCTCGATGTTCTTATACGCCCCAAGCCGCTCGTTTCCTCCTGCTCAGCTCTGGAGCTAGATCGTTCATCATATTGATTTCCCGACCTAGGTACACGTAGCTGGAGCATTCGGTGATGTTCGTTCCGTTGAGCGTGAATGGGGCATCAGGAACCAATCCGTTTCTCATAAACATCGTCTTCGTTAGGTTCAGCTGTAGACCAACCTTACCACAGGCGCAGTCGAAATCAGCCAGCATTCGCTCCGCTTGCTCGATGTTCGGCGTTATAAGAACGATGTCGTCAGCAAAACGAAGGTGGTGTAGTTGCCGGCCGTCGACCTTCACTCCCATGTCTTCCCATTCCAGTTGACGCATGACGTTCTCGAGAGCGGCGCTGAAGAGTTTGGGCGAGATGGTGTCGCCCTGTCGAACCCCTCTCTTGACGTCGATGATGACCTCCTTGTAGAATGGTGAGATTCTGGTCGTAAAGTTGCTGTAGAGCTCACGAAGAATCTTGATGTACTGAGTAGGGACGCCCTGGTTGCCCAAGGCTTCGATGACCGCTTCTGTCTCCACAGAGTCGAAGGCCTTCTTCAAGTCGATGAACGTGAGACAAAGCGGCATCTTGTACTCTCGTGAAACTTCAATGAGTCTCGTAACCGTGTGGATATGGTCGATCGTGCTGAACCCTCTTCGGAACCCTGCTTGCTCGCATGGCTGTCCTTCATCTAGTATTCTGCCGATCCTGTTAAGGATGACTCGAGTGAATAGCTTGTAGATTACAGACAGCAGGCAGATTGGGCGATAGTTGCCAATGTCGTCCAAGTCTCCCTTCTTGTACAGCAACACGGTCCTGCTGGTTTTCCACGGAGTGGGTACCTTGCATTCCGACAGGTAGCGCGTGAAGAGTCGAGCCAGAGTTTTGATGATAACTGGCGGTGCGTTCTTCAGATGTTCCGGTTTAACCCTGTCGAGACCGGGTGCTGTACAATTCTTCACCGACTTGATGGCGTGTCGGACTTCGGAAGAGAGAACTGAGGGGACGACGTATCCATCCTCTTGCGTTGATAAGTAGGCAGATGGACATGGCTATCGAAGAGATCCGAGTAGAAGTCGTGGATGACTTTCTCCATTGCCCTTCGGGATGCAGTAACTGTTCCATCCGGACGTCGGAGGCAGGTCATCTTGGTCTTGTAGCTGGCAAAGCTTCGGCGGGCATTGCGGATGCTCCTCCCAGCCTCTGCTGCTTCAGCTAATACTGCTGCTCTTCGCTCCTTGAGATCTTCCTTTATCGCCTCTCTGCATAGCTTCGCAAGCTCGGACGTGAGTCGGTGATTGCCTGCAGCTCGTGCGGCTCCACGCTGGCGTATCAGTTCGAGAGTTTCCGGAGACAGACGTCCCTTGGTGACTTTCAAACTCTCTGCCTTCTTGCCACAATCGTGAAGATGTTCAACGAGCCGATAGTACTCCTCGTCGATGTTTTCGATGACGGAATCCTCCCATAAGCTGACGAGGGAAGCGAAGTGGTCCCAGTTGATGACTGTCCTGGGCTTCGCTTCCTGAACTTTGCTGCTCTCTCAACACGCATCGAGAAGTGGAATCTTGCGCGGAGGAGACGATGGTCCGATCCCGTGTAGAACTTTGGAACAACAGCGACGTCGGTCAGGCAAAACCTTCGATTGAAGATGATGTGGTCTATCTCGTTATGGAACTGTCCATCAGGTGACTCCCAAGTCCAAGCGAAGGTGAGAGGGCTTCTGGAACTGCGAGTTACCATGGATGGTGTTGGTCGACATGATAAACTCAGACAGTCTTTCGCCCTGCTCATTCCAATCCATTCCGTGAGTACCGATGTGAAGTTCTTCAGCCGTTCTTCTCGGGCCAATCTTTGAAGTCGCCGACGATGACCTTGAAGAAGGTATGGTCTTCCTTGTAGAACTTCTCCAATTCCATATAAAATGCTTCGTGTTCCTCCTCGTCGTAGCTCGATGTTGGTGCGTAGGCGACGAAGATTGTCAAAGCAGGAGTTGAACCACATCTTCTCAATCTCAAACGTCCGATTCGGGTCGTAAGGCTTTCGTACGAATCGATGTTTATGGCCAAGTGCGTGTTGACGAGGACACCCACACCGCCAACGCCTCTGCTGTCGCATGTTCCAAGGAACAGTTCTTCTCCAGTATCGAAAACGGCGTGTAGCGGGCGGTGCCTTCTCGTCTCGGTCAGTCCGATGACGTCGTACTTGATCTTCCTGGCCTGCATCATCAGATCTTCGATGTGAGCTTCGGATGCAAGCGTTCGTGCGTTGAAAGTACAGATCGCCATCTTAGTCCTTCTTCGTTTAGGCAGCCTATCCGGGGCCCTGAGATTCTAGCAGCCTCTCCCGAGCGGTCCTACCCAACGCTGCCGTATTGGGGGCTCCCTCAGGTTCAGGGGAATGAGGCCCATCCATATTGCTGTTTTCGGCATATTGAAGGCACACGAGTAGCTTGCCAGGCTCTGTCGTGTGGGCTAGGATAGACCTCCAGGTAGTTAGCCACGCTATCCTGGAGCGGAACAAGGGGCTTATTTTTGGAGGCGGCCCCGAATCGCCTCCCATGTACTTCCCAGTCACTTGAATGCAAGCTTTTGGCTGTGCCGACATGCAGGATACCAACCGCACACACACAGAGCGCACCACACACGCAAGCATGCATGGATGCGCCTGAGTGGAGACAGCTGGTATGAATCAACACAGCACTACAGAAACAGGGAGTCCATCCCCTGAATCCACCTGCGTCTCAGGGCAAGTACATGGTGGCTTTTGGTCCGCGATTTACCCCCTATCCGCCACCTGGGGTCGCGCCACGTAGCCTCGCCACCAACCGGCTCGAGATCTTTCAGTGAGAGAGGACCCTCAGTGAAAGAGATCCGTGGTTTCCAAAGTATCAAAGATAATTCTTATAGTGTCTGACGAGCTGAATTCAAAGATATCTTCGGATTCTCGAAGCTCAATTTTGAACCGAGTTATAACGAATTCACGAAATTAACGAGGATTCGCGTTATTCGCGTGAATTTTCGATTTCAAGCGGCTAGTCTGTAGTTTGTCGTTTTTTGCTCCTTTTCTCGTTTGCTTGTTTGGTAGGGCTCATCAATAATCATTCTTTGACTTTTTATTTATTTATTTATTTATTTATTTATTTATTTATTTATTTATACGTAGTGAACGCGCTGATCCGTGTCAATACAAAGCTGGACTACTTTCCACTTTTGTACTTCTTAAACGAATTTTTCGCTGGACGGGAGGGGGTGGCAGGACTTTTTTCATGAATATTTTTGGCGGAGAATTGAAGAACCTTTTCATACTTCGGCTTTTGAAGAGGGTTGTTCAATGAACTTCGGCCTCTGGGGGAGAGGGGATGGGGGGGGGGTCGTATTTCCAAATTTTCCTCGACGGTTGGCTCGGCCCTCCAAGCCTCTATGGGAACTCCATCTGGACCAACTGACTTTCATATTTTCTTCGCAAGCGCCCACCGAATCTCATCCTCTGTTCAGAGGGCGATGGGACCGACTGTGGCCCCTGCCCGTGAGTTGTTCTTGTAGAAATCTCCTCGTTCAGAAGATATTTAAAGTACTCTTCCCACCTCCACGGCTAGCTTCCTCAGGATGAGGCCGCTGCTGCTCTTCGCGCTCTTTACCACCCTCATATCTTGGGTAGCCCGGTGCTGGGCTTTGACCAGTCTGAAGACAAACTTTTCTGCGTTTCTGCTTTCCGACTTCTCATTCAAGACGTCCTTTTCCGTGTTTTGGTGACCAAGTCGCTCCTTTTCACATACGCACTTGAACATGTAAATGGAACTACGGTTGAATATCTATCGTATGTTAAAGGCAAAAGTCGAGCTCAATAAGGGGGTTTATGGCGATTGAAACTGAGTATAGATATGCGAAGTGGAAAGACGGAGGAGAAAACTGAGAAAAACCGTAGACAAGGCCGTTAACAAAACCCTCTTTCCCACTAGCAGTGAAGGAGGCTGGCTTGGGGAAGAGGCACGTACAAACAAGTTTTCTGGAGATGTCAGTCGTTCTATCGGTTGATACGGCAATCAACCTAGCTGATTCACACGTTATGCCAGCCACGCACCACTTCCGGAGGTGGGCGGTCCCGGATTGACGAGGCGGCCCCACGTACAACCTCCAGGTACGGGAATTTGCTTCTCTAGCGTATCTGAGCCCGACCTTTGCCTTTAAGCCATAAATGCTCTTCTCAACCGGCCACTAGAGCCAAATCACCGAGCCTAAGGCTTCCTTCTCTTGGTTCTTAAGGTTGAAGCACTGACCCACGAAGTTTCCCTACTCTGTGCCATTAACGTGAAATTACTGAGCCACTGAGGCTCTGTTCACTGCGCCACGAACTCTGGAACCTAGGAAACCACTCCAACACCAAACTTGCGTCTGAACCCCTTTCATTAGGGTTTTTTTGCGTGCATGATTGCCCTACTGCAAGGTGCTCTCCAGACTCCGGTCAACAAATAGTGTTCTCTCCTCTACCTACAGCTGATCTCGTGAAGCCGGCGTGTCCTTTGACAATAATACCTTTGTAGTGATTGTTACTTATTCTACCTATCATGACATATTTTCGAGGAAAACACTCGGGGTATTGTCTTGCATTTATTCGTGAGGAGAATGCTATCCAATCATGATACGATTTTGTACTCTAGAATGATTTGCTGTTCACCGGATCTATTGAACATGATCACAGGCATACGATTTGTGGCCGAAACAAGAACTGTATTTTTATCCTTGGTTGAGCAGAATCTGCAAAAGTGAAATTATCATTTGAGGCTGTGATTCTGAAAATGAACTCACCTGTAGCCAGTTCGCGTTTGGTCCGCACTGGACTTAATTTCAACACCCCCTAAAACGCAGCCGTCGTGATCATAGCCGTGTGAAATCGCGTTGATCTTAACTTCAATTCTTTTTCCTTTAGGAGCCTGAAAGGTGTTCCATTTTACACAAGAAGGCGAATGGACGGTAGATCATACTTCAATCCAGTAATTGCAGAATAGGTAGTCATCGCGCATATCGGACGGGACCTGTCCGTGACCGAGTTTATTGATTAGGAATTGCTTCTTATCCGTCGCTGTCAAAGTTTGTCCACATCCGGCTGGCTGAAAAAAGTCTTCACTGCCGACTTACTCAACTATCACATCTTTGCCCTACTCTTTCATTGCAAAGAGCACCGCCGTAACCACTTGGACAGATACATTCTGAGCATTTTCGTGGGTGAGGGAATCCTCCATTCTGGCACGGGGCTGAGGTCTCTTGCGGACACTTTGCTAAATAGCAACATTTTTAGCAGTTTTTGAGTAGCAGTCATTTTGGCGTTATGTGTACCTTTGCACTCGTAATGCTCGTTGATCAGGGACTTGTCAAGGAACGAAAGGATATACGAGCCCATTGTTTTTTGGTACAATGTGTCATTTGCTATCATTGTAGGTTCACCGTTGCGACTGAATGTAGCACTGAAATCATCGAGCATATTACTTCAGCTCTGGTAGGTGTTATTTTTTTGTCTACCTGGATGCCCCATAGTGCATAATACTACCATAATCGTAAGTGAGGCCGTAGTTATCACTTGTTTCCTCGGTCTGTGGGATGTATTGATCCACAAAATTATCCTGAGACGATTTACTTACGTTCTATGGTTTTGTTTGATTTAGTGTGCATGTGATGACTTACTACAACATTATCGATGACGACTGTTATGAAGTCATCTCGATCATAGCGTGACATGGTATGGAAAAGTCCCAGTGCATGACCAATCTCGTGCGTAGCAATTCCTATCTAAAGTAATTGCCAAGAAGGTACAAGCACGCTGACCCATGTCTTATAGTCTTCAATAATTTTTGAAATATCATCACGTAAAACTGTGCAGGACTCGAATTGCTTTACCTGGTCACAACCTTTGACCAAGTGAAAGCCACTGGTCAAAGCCAACTCGTCCTATTTCTGAGAAACAGCCTTCACTTTTGACCACCGATATGAAATGGGGCTCTATAATAAAAACTGATCGTAATCTCATTGGCAACACTTTTCTATGCAACCTTTTTCTTCTTTGTCTTCAGTAAAATCGATACATGTAGCATTTTCCCATTGTTTGGCACTTAACTCGAATATTTTTCTGGTACGAGGATCTGAAATTATACGTTCAACGGCTAATGAAGTAACTCAAAGGTGTTCTTCTTGGTATTTGTAACATCAAGCAGACCTGTGCTCTCGTCGAATCTATAAAAGACTCCGTCCTACCCAAATGCTATCAGGATTATAGTCACGATTGACTGCTTGTCTCTTCATTTGACCGTTCTTTCCTTCGATACTTTCGATGACCTCTTCTGCTTGTTTCCTGACAGTGATTTTTCGTGAAATGTTGAAGGTTAAACCGGAAAGTATAATTTTGAGGGTTAAACAGGATATGAAGGACCCACTTTGTCAGAAGGATGTCACTTTGGTAAAGTAGTTGGCCGACGTTGTTACCAGCATTGATATCGAATATTGTGTTAATCGCCTTTTCCACTGTATCATCCCGTTTGGCCAAGATTTCCTGAATTGCTAACCTCGTCAGTAAGTCTGACATCTCAAAATTTGCATATTATATGGACGCGCTTACCTTAATCTTGCGGTCAACTTCTACTTTCTTGAGTTTCGAGAGTTCGAGCTTCTTCATCAGCTTGCTTCTCATCTCGGACAACTTGCTGCCAAGGGAAAGTATGCCGGTTTTTTCAAATAACTGAACAGACAATCAGTATTTTTTGATGTTCCTGTTTTCCATCTCACAAACTCTCAACAACACTCACCTTCTTGAACTTTAAGAGTGTCGCGTTTTTAATTTTCTCGCCGTATTTTCCTCCTTTGAAGAAATCTTTCACTTTACCGATGTCCAGCAAGCCCGCTTGAGTTGTCACAGCTAGGACGAGTAGAAGTAGAATGAGCCTCATCCCTGAACAGTCAGTTATAAATGCATCGCAGGAAGTTCACAAGAGTACATCTGAATTTGTCGAAGAAGACCGTCTTTAGCGATGACACAATTAACCCCAGATTATTGTATATATACATTCCATGTAATACTCGATTCTGGGGGAATTTGAACACCTGTTCCAATCCCAATTCTATGTACAGAAGCGACCTTCACTTCTTAATATGAGGATTGTGTGGGAGTGCGTGTGGGAGTCTGTACATAGACGTGCTTTAGAATAGTTAGGCAATTTTCCAAGTTTGAGATACTAATAAAATCCCACGTGATACTGATTCAATTCGTGGTCAGAGAAATTTTGGGAAATTCTCTTAAATGGATAGAACAAGTACTGAAAAATGTCGAAATCGGTGAACAGCGTATTAGTCAGCTGACCCACAAGCAGCTAATCGTCGCATAGGACGGCTCATCTACCCAAAATTCTCCATGGAACCAAAATGCTGATATTTTGAATGAAGCCTCACAATTCCAGGTAATCAACCACGCTGAACTCAATGGCATCACTTGTTTTGCATGAGTTTCAGTTTGTCCCTAAAGAATATGACATTTTTGTAGAGATGTAGTGCTTTAATGAAGTTCTTATAAACTCATAAAATTCATCTACCAGATATTCACTACAAACATTCCATCTTCATCTTGATGCCCATGAAATGCACCTACAGTCTCATCACCATCACGTTTGAATTTTCGCTGCTAACTGATTGAGCAGATATTTTGAACACAACGCACACATACAACGATATTAGTTCCTGTGCAAGGAATGGGAATTCTATTTCTCCCAACCAGAACACAAATATTCAATAAAATCTTAATTTTAGCTTATAGTTACACAGATTTCGGCACAATTCCCCAAAGACCCTTTCACCCTCAAAGAAGGCAAGACACACGAAATTTATAGAAATAGAAAAAAGTACTGTGTGGTGGTTAATCCAATTTATTCATGAAAACCTATATTAATTACAAACTGCTGTAAATACTTCATTACAAAGCATATATGTTCGAAAACAAGGTTTAACCCTTTGACGACCGTGTGGCCCGCCGGTGGGCCACACTTTCACTTAGAGGCGACTCGTTTTTCGTCATTTATTTGGCATTTTTGAGTGTTTCAAAGCTGGCTGTATACATTATTAAAGCGCAAAACAATATGCTAGTTACTAGAAGTGAAATTGTTTGAGTGTTAATGGATACCGACAAAAAAAAAGTTAAAAAAGAGTGAAACAATGCACGCACAACGGCGGTCGTCAAAGGGTTAAAATTGGCTTTTCTCGCGTAAATGCTCTTAATAGTATCAAAATGTTCGTTCATTTCATGACCTATCCTCGTACTCATTCCATTTTCTGTGGCTTCCTGCCGTTCACTCTTTGCCGGCAATTCACTCATTGGCCAAATAAGTGTTCTTTTATTATTATGCTTATTTGGCGAATAAGTGAATCGCCTGCAAAGAGGTATACGGCAAGAGCCACAGAAATTGAGAAAGAAAATAAAGAACAAAAGGCCTCTCCTGTAGGCGAACACCTTCTCTGGCCATACTATATCCTACTATATATAATCGGCTAAGCGGTTGTGTGTGTGTGTCTGTGTGTGTGTATGTGTTTGTCTGTCTGACCGGAAATTCATAGCTCGGGCACCAGTGGTCGTCAGGAGTTGGTTTCAAGATATGATATAGGGGGTGGGACGGGAACATATTTGGTGGGGTCACAAAGTGATAACAACTGATAAGGGCTGATAAAAGGCGCTAGAACGCAAGTGTCGCGAAATTCATAGCTCGGGCACCAGTGGTCGTCAGGAGTTTGATATGAAATAGGGGGTGGGACAGGAACATATTTTGGTGGGGTAAAGAAAGT
>MU896937.1:0-12144 GCA_036418205.1 Ostertagia ostertagi | reverse complement strand
ATTTGAAGACGAAAATGTGAGCATTATCCATCAACCCACTGTCAGAGCCTGATCGTGATCCGGATGGAATTAAACTTTCAGTCATTATTGTGAAAGAGATATACGTGCCTGCTCTACTTGCTTGCGCCATCCGAAGATTTATATGGTATTTTTTCAAGTACACGCTCGTTGCCGTTTATGGCAGGATAGCACGAGGGTAGTGGCTAGGCTAGGGATAGCACCTACGACTGATTAGACCAAGTTTCGAAATTGGGTCCAAATGTCAGCTTTCTAGAATTAAGCCTTCAAAGATAGTTTGGTCCGTTGAGCAAGCATCTCCCATTTGTTTAGCCCATCGTCGGATATACGTCACCTTCCGTGGCGTAGAAACACCCGACGGTGGTCGGAAACATTACGACAAAAGTGGATGATGCTAGAGCAAACCCCTCTGAACACGTGATAGCCTTAGACGCAGCGTAAATTCCACCACTGGATAATTTTTTATACTTAAATTAAGCGTAATTACGAAGAGCAAGAAATTGGAGCCCACTAAGACGGTGAGACCATGGACTCCCATCCATGGTCTTATCGCTGAAGGCGCCAGCACTACCTCTCGGCCAAGCGGTTTTCATTTGAAACAACCTCCGTAACTCTTTTCAGAGAATCGTTCCGCAAATTTGGAGAGTGGATTCGAGATCAGCGTCCGAAAACACATCTCTGAGTATAGGTTTCATTACGGATGGCCACTTCGACTTGGTATCCTTCCTTGTGAGTCTGCTCCGTACCAGATAGCCTCCGTGATTCTGTAGAGAGTGATTCAGCAAAAGTGATATACGTCCCATTTTGAATGACCATTTCGAACGACTATCCTTTCGCTGACGGATGAAAAGCAATTTGGTCGCTGATAGATCATGACTCACTGATTTTTCTAGCTACGCCGACCCGGCACGAAATATGGATGCTACTGTGTGCACTGGCCTGACAAAGAAGAAGATCGCGACCTCGTGCTAGTACAGTGTGTATACAAGACAGCTTAAGACTTCCTTTCTGTCCATGAGTCTGCAAGAATAATGTTGGCATAAAAATTTAATCGAGCAAGATTTCGTCAACTGTACTTCGAGCACATGTCTGCCAGACGGTATCAGTGGCGTATAGACTGCTTGCATCGGTGGAATTCCGCAAGGTGTGGCAATTGAGTGTCCACACACCTTCGACAAGGAAGATGCGTGTGCGCTAGAAGGCTCTGACTGTGCATCTATGTGCATGTAGATTGGGCCCGCTTTTCTGACCCTGAGAAGACAAGCGTGCTGCGCTTGCTGATAGCCTTGCAGATGCGATGGATGTCGATCGAGAGAACGAGAAGTAGATCGGGGGATACTCTAATGATCGACTGAGTGAACGAGTAAGGCATATTATGCGCGGCGTACCTGCGCTGCAGGCTTACGGTTGAATAGAAAACCGGACCTTCTTCATGTAGCCTGAACAATCCTACTTACTATAAAGCGCCTTCGTCTGCGTATCTTGTGTGATCTGTCACGAAATTCCCTAGCTCCTCGGGATCCGCTGAAGGGACCGGGTCAAGTGTGGGATGGGCGGACAAAGTCTCGCGAAGTATAAAACACACATCAGCTAAGCGGAGCTCCGCCCACTGTGGGCGTGGCGTGCACCGAAATGAACTATACTGACGACTCAATTTCAGTGACAAAACAACCTCGAAACTGGGCCAAAAAGTGGGTAAAGGTGTGCATTGGTAAGTCACATCGAATTAGGGAGACCCACCTCCCGGTGGGCGGGGCGTTCTCAAAAAAGCAGTGGGAAAAAGCCCACAGAGCAGAAGACAATTTGATTTAGGGGAGCAACTTGTTCCCAGCATGCATGACGTGGGCGGAGGCCCGCCCACAGTGGGCGGGGCGTTTTTTACAAGTCGTCGTAATTTCGGCGGGACTTCGTGAGTTGAGCCGAAGAAAAGGTGGATAGAGGTAGGTTAGCAGGGAGTGAAGCGTTAACCTACATCGTGTGTGGTGGGCAATGAGCAAGGTGCGGCGGACAGGTAACCACTCAAAAAAGGTCGATAATCTCGGGTGGAAGAAGGAGGAAGACCCGGTAAATGGGCGGGGCATGACCAAAGTGGGCGGAGTTTGCGACGAAAATTCATAACTCGGTTCCAAGAAGTCCCGGAGACCGGGAAAAAGGTGGATAGAGGTGGGTGGAAGGAGTGGAGCCAACTGCATTGGTGGGCGGGGCATGACCAAAGTGGGCGGAGTTTGCGACGAAAATTCATAACTCGGTTCCAAGAAGTCCTGGAGACCGGGAAAAGTGAATTGAGTTCGTCAACGGAAGGGAGGTCAACTGCTATTGGTGGGTAGGGCGTGCACCAACGTGGGCGGAGTTTGCCCTAAACTTATAATTTAGTTCCGAGAAGTCCAGGAGACCGGAAAAGAGTGGGTCGAGTCCGACAACGCACGGGAGGACAGCTGCTATTGGTGGGTAGAGCGTACACCAAAGTGGGCGGAGTTTGCGACGGAAATTCATAACTCGGTTCCAAGAAGTCCGGAGACCGGGAAAAAGGTGGATAGAGGTGGGTGAAGGAGTGGAGCCCAACTGTTATTGGTGGGCGGGGCACCAAAGTGGGCGGAGTTCTCCACAAAACTTTGTAACTCGGCTCCAAGAAGTCCTGGAGACCGGGAGAGAAGTGGGCGAAGGAAAGGAAGTGAATTTCTAGGAGGGAAGGTCAAAAGCCATCGGTGGATGAAGCATGGGGCAATCGGATAGAATTCAGCTTGAAAGTCAATATTCGAAGTGTATTGGGCCAAATTCGAAAATTCACGCCGCACCATCCTATATCGCCGCAGAACTTGCTGTGCGCGCAACTGGTAATGCATAAATGACATAGCGATAAGCAGGACAAACGGTGTGGAACATACAAGTGAGCAATGAAAAGAAACGTCTGCTATGTGCAAAATATTTCAGAATAGATAGGAAAGGCATCTATGGCTGCACGAAAACTACTACTGAACTACACACTCGAAATAGGGGATAGTTATAATGGCTACAGTGCAAAATGACTAGAAACGAACTCCCTATAGATACGCCAAAAATTAAATTGGGATCCCTGGGGTCAGCTGTCATGTTGGACCGATCAAGTACGACCCCTTCCCCTCTTTGAGAGTCTCCATAGGACCCATCCCCCAGCTCTCATTATGTAGGGTGCACTGCCAAGGAAGAAAAAAGTGATCACAAGGCACAGCTTGAGTTCAAACACAGGACGGATAGCAAGCAGATTTATGACTTAGCTCTCAGAATCACAAAAAATACTTCCATTTCTACAAATGCACATATCATAATGGAAATTTCGTGATGATTTTCAAGTGCAAACGAGTGCATGGCGTATCTAAGGGCACGAGAATCAAAAGTGTCCAAACTGAGCACGGAAGTGTTCCCTCGGCCCAGCGCGGCCAGACCGAGGCGGACTACTAATTTTCAAATGAGTGTAATTCTGTTCAATGTCAATATTTTTCAAAACGCCAGAAGATTTGTAATCCATGAAAGATCTAATTTCAAAATATTTTCAAGTTTGTGTAGTACCCAAAACTTCGTCAGTTATGGGATAAAGAATGTTGTAGGGTGTTATTGATCTATGATAATTAGATGTGTTATCTTAGTCTTGCAAACCCGTGTGTTGTACGTAGCCATGTCATACCGGTACTCAGAGGTTTTTATGTTGTCATGTTCAATTCTGTTGTACAATAAATCTTCTCGTCTCCTGGGGCCGTAAGGTATGCTTCCCCGAAGGGTTAGGGGACGAAAGTTCCTTTAAATTTTCTCTGTAGTCCCAACTGGGATTGTCCTGATAAAGGGCCTACATTTAATATATGTGTGTAGCTTAAAGTAAACATGCATTGAAAATAAAGAAACAGTATCGTTCAAAACAAAAAATTTAAAGGGACTTTCGTCCCCGCAACCATTCGGGGAAGCATACCTTACGGCCCCTGGTGTCTTCGGCCGTCAAAGGTCTACACCAAAGAACTAAGAATTCACAGAAAAGCGCACATTTTCTGAAAGACTGTGTTTCCTCTCAAATGAGAAGCTACGAGATTTTTGTAAGAAAACTTTATAGCTCTAGATTGTCTTCTCTCCGAAAGGAACTCAAACGTTGTGAATTTTATTTCTTAAAAATTTCTTGAATTTTTCTTTTTCTCCGTTCTACCGTTTTTGTGCACAACTGAGTCTTTTGGCTTTGTGCTGATATAGCTCTGTCAGATTCAATTTTTCGCAAATCCTAACCCACTGGAGAAAATCAAAAGGTCAGAGCTTTCTAACAAATACCTGTTCTCGTTTCCAAAATAACCCATTCAATAAAACGTTCCGTTGGAACTTTTTTTTCTTCTAATTTTGCCTCCCTTCTCTATACCTGCGGCGAAGCACGTATGAATTTTGTGACAGACACGCGGACGACGACACACGCACAAATAGACATACATATGTACTTAGCGAATTATGTTCTTCTCTAGGAGGAGGTCTGGAGAGGGGAGCAGGTGGGCATCCTTTGGCACGAGGTCAGGGCTATAAGGTGGATACGGAAGAACTCTCCGTCCTGAGAGTCTCAAATTTTCCTGAATTTTCTTAGCAAGAGGTAGTTTAACGGTGTCAAAAAAAGCAAAACTTAACATACACAACATACACAAGTCGTTATTAGTTCACCTTCAACGCCCTGACGCCACTGCCGCGCGCTCCCGAGCCGCGACAACGACACATCTGTGATACTCGTAGTCTACACTATCCCCACTACGACAGATTGTTCCACACGAACGCATCAGGGGTCAGGACTCCAGACAGTGCTATAAAGGTATTCGTTGATATTCGTTGTACAAAAAAAAACAGGAATGCCTACTTCACAGTAGGCAGCCTATGCAGTATACAGAGCCGAACGAACATGATTGTGAGCATGCTGAAATACGGAATATAATATTAGGTCGGTCCATAAGTCTTGCAACAAACTGGCCGAATTTTGAATTTAATATTTTCATTATCTTTTTGTTCCATTCATCCGGCATGCTACCCTCCATCAATATCTACAACCTATTGCCAACACACTAGTAGCTGCTCGATGCCTCCCTTGTAGGACTCTACTGAATTCTGATCGAAGAAAGATCAGATGTCGATTTTGACATCATCATAGTTAGGATGAGCTTTCTTCTCTAGGAGATGGTTTGGAGAGGGGAGCAGAAGGGCATTATTTGCCACGAGGTCAGGGCTATAACGTGAATACGGAAGAACTCTCCGTCCCAGAGTCTCGAAATTTTCCTGAATTTTCTTAGCAAGAGGTTTTTCAACGGTGTCATACAAAAGCAAACTTTGCCTTGTTTTTCTTTCGTATTAAAAGCGTTGCATTCGAGCTGTGGATAGTTGACTTTCGCGTTGACTGCGACATCTACACGTAGGGGTTTCCAGAGCTTAACTCCTCTCGTGTTCCACCAAAAATCCGAGAAGGCCCTACTTGGACGAGGTTGAACTTAAAGGCACGATTCAGGATTAGTCAAGCTCACCTGTTGAATCCCTGCAATCGGTAGACAGGCGAACGAGGGTTAATGTGGTGCCTACTTTGCGGCTTGAAAGTGCGCGACAAACGTGCAGGAAGCTCGCTCTACTCGCAATCCACACCCTATTCCGCAAGCCCCACCCCGCGCGGCCGAGATACGTTGGTGCTGCAAGAAGAGTGCGGCCGCCAAAGCGGCAGTGTTAGATTGCAATAAGATGTCCCGAAGCGTTTGAGCTGGACTACCGCCGTTGTTCATTTGTTAGTAAACTGTACCCACTCCTCATCTTCGGCAAATGTGATGGATGGTCAATCGTAGAATCCCTAGTAAGTCGACTTGAACATAACGGTGTCAGATCGTGTTTGGAGCTGAATCGGGCTCAAGGCACGTGGGGACCAAAAATTTCTGCATATTTTCGGATCTTCACAAGTCTTTGGAGATGCCACAGTGCTGTCTCCTTGTCGCATCGGAATCGCTCTAGCAAATGATCTAGCAAATTCACTCTATCCAGATCCCTTTTCAACAGCGTCAGATAGAGCATCGTGATTGTCAGTCACAGGGTGGTTGGAGTGTGGGTTATTTTCAAATAAAAAAGTCAACGCTGAGCAGAGTGAAGCGCCGTTGCACGTGGTTTGAGAGAGCGTGCCCTCGCCTATCTTCTGGCCAATCCTTGGTCTAGCATGACTTGCGGAACATTCCAAGCAGTACTCGTAAAAATTAAGGGCACCGAGAGCCCTCTCGCGAAATCGGTGTAATATCCATAATAAGTAAGCAGACAACGAGCTGGACCGTTGGCTGAAATTGCAAAGGTTGATGCTACGTCAGGAAATATGTTGCGGATTTTCAGGAGTTCTCCCTAAAATTCTATAGCATTAAATGTAGTTTGTTGCAAGACTTATGGACCGACCTAATATAATCATGAAGTATTTTGCCCTGTTTCCATCGCTTTTAACAACAAGCCACTCTGAAGTGCAGGAAAAATTCAGGGTGTATTGATTGAAAAAAAGGAATACAATGTGTGCAGCTTTTCAAAAAAAAAACTTTCGTTTATAGCTGCAATGTGAAGTGGGCTGATTATGCACATAAAAGGGGTGCATAACGAGAGAATTTAGCCATAATCAAATGTTGTTTGTCGTGTTAACCTTGCCCTTCCTTTTCGTCACTTTCAACAGCCAAGGTAATTAAGTGCGGTTTTATACCGAACTAGGACTCAGACTTGACGGCCTTCTGAGCTTTTGGTCGCACCCACTGAAGTGGCAGTCATTTCAGGATCGGCAAACGGTAAGATGCCTGCCAGAGAGGTGGAGACATCCATATCCGTGGCAGCGTTCGTAATAGTAATAAGCGGCATACCGTATTTATAAGGATCTATTGAAAGATGATATGTTGAAGATCTACTGCAATCTTGGTGCTAACTTAGTTGGGGGGGGGCACGCGGCGGCGCGGCAGTCTGCTCACCTGGGCTCTCTCGAGCGAGACAGTGTAAACTCGAACATTCCAGCTTTTCACGCATGTCAAGTGACTGCCCCCCCCCACCCACTTCCTTCCTAATCGTTGCTCTGGCCCCGGATTTCGAACATGCAGACGAGCAGGAATGCGCGCCGCGCGGCCCCCCCGCCACTAAGTTATGCACCAATTTAAATATTAAACTACTCCAAATGCTTCACTGTAATTTGTTAGTTCAAATTCAAAAGCTTATTGTTTTTCTTGTTTTCAGAGATGGTGTAATGATTTGGCAGAAACAGCTGAACAAAGGCTAAAAGTTCCAACTACGAAACTGCCACGCTCGTTGCGAAGTTATAGTTTTATTCCACAATTTCAGACTAATACAGCTAAAAATGTCGCAAAAAGTACGTGCGATGTTGTTGAGCAGCGGCCTAGTTAAGAAAAGAGTGAGTCGTTCGCATTTGCATTATATGTGGCCTAGACCTATGAGGGTGAAATAAGGATTACAACTAATATGCATAAAGTATTTGTCATTAACGTGGCACAAAAGAACTACATGCGAGGGTTGTTCGCAGTATTTGAGGTCACGATCTGTTCTCAGAAAGCATTTGAGACCAAACCAGCCCTATAAAGAGTGGGGTGGATTCAGTTTTTCCACGAGGCAATTGCCGTATGGAGCGGGCAACGAATTCGGGAGAAAGTGCAAATTCCTGAACTTCATTTCCTGATTTTACGTTCAATCTCTAGACGAACACTATCTTGGTCGTGGATAGCTTGAGTCCTACTGTATTTGTTCAGCCTCGCACCTACGCGACATATGGATGCAGCTGCTTGCACTGGCTTACAACTATAGGTGATACCGTGTTGGTGCTGTGCATCTACTGCTGGCCCTGATGAGCCGATTTTTCTTCAAATAATTTCGAGCTTGGCATAAATATTTACCAACAGATATCTTCAAGTAAATTCAAATGTAGAAACAGAGGGAATTCTATTCCGATGCTATTGCTGAATACATGGATCATCGCAGCCACGAGGGGGCGTTTCAACATACTGTCCAAAGCCTCCCTGTCTTCATTTTGCAATGCCAGGCTATTGTGGGAAAAGGATTCAGAGAAGCTCAATGTTTCAAGCCGTTTTCTCCCAAAATGAAAACGGAAATCAGATAGAGATGGAAGCAGGGTGAAATCGCGTCCAGGAAATCACCGCCTCTTTACGACCCTCTCCCCTTTTCAGAGACTCCGATACGACCCCTTTATACCTCCTACCTCTACCTCCGCACATTCAGTTTCATAATAAAAATGGTAATTTTGGATGTACAAGAGGGAGGCAGCGCCGCTGCCACGAATGCTCCACGTCCAAATACTGAACCTAAACTTTGCACGGGCTAGTGTTTTTCGAAGAACTGGATCTGAAAACGGACTAACCTGTGATAGACGAGAAACCAAAATAAGAGCAGGGAATAGACTTCTACTAGAGAAGAACGGGAGTAGAAAAGGGAAGAGGTGCTGCCTTTAGGCTGTTTACAATTCGTGCTCCAGTATAGCGGCGCTAACTAACGCGTCGCGCGTTGTGCCTAGAGCGCGCTAGTTGGAAAAATCGTCAAATGTACCCCCTATTTAAAGGACTATAACTTTCTTCATTGATAACCATTTCAGAAAGTGAAGGCAGCTTTTGAATGCACAAGACTTCTAGTTTCTAAATTGTGCTGAGCGTTTTTCTAAGCACACCTATCTCGAGAGTGGGAGACGTCGAGGAATTGTCGAGGAAATTGAAATTTACATGCGAGTTTTCACTCTTTGGAAGACTGTAACTGTCTTCATTGGCAATCTTTTGAAAATCGGAGAAAGCGTTGTAAAGTAGAAGATTTGCGCTTTTGAAAGTGCTGCGGTTGTTTCGAACATTTCTAGTTCGCGAGAAATCTGCGTCGAGGAAATGTCAAGGAAATTTTCGAAGCCACTCGAAAACTCTATTACTCCCTCGCCGTAGTAGGGAACTTCTTTGAACACCTTCAAAATGCTTCTGGTACGCACGTCGATCGAGTAAATTGAAAATGATACACTTGACGCGGATCCATTCAGTTCTGGTATGCGCCATGCAGTGAGCCCACTCAAGCAAATCAGGTGCTACTTGACTTTGGGGCAAAATAGCTGTCTTGTTTCTCTGATGCATTCTTCTCCGCGGTTATAACATGAGATGGGGCAGGTCATGCCTGATGCCACACCGTCACTCTCCCACCAGTTGGGACAGATGATACAGTGGAGGAAGTGGAGCGAGAGTAAAAGCATGTGCGAATGTATCTTCGATTGCGGTCCAGTTACTGCGCAAGGTTTCGGAAAGGGATCTCGAACACCCGGACGATACCTTTGAGCTCACTTGCTTCATTTTATTGTAGTCGCCAACGAGATTGTACACTCCAGGAAGATGCGAAAACGATCTCTCCAATCGCTCAATTCTTTTGCCATGTGTTGTTCCCAAGGGTGGTCCAGAGCGGTGTCGCTGTGGGGAGGGGACGAGGGTAGTCGTTAAAAGCAGCTATTTTGCTTCTATGTGGTTACGACAGGTGGCAATTTTTGCGTACAAAAAATAGTGATTTAACTAGCTCTGAATTCATTTTATTTGGCAGTGACAAAACTTCTCTGAGGTGCAACAATCGTGGATCCAGTGCAGTTATATTAATAGCGAGTGTAAGCAATGAATGAAGCTGTTTGAAAACATTAGAAATATGGGCTTATCGAAATGTTCATATTAAATTGAAAAATGTTTCGCCTATGGCGAGCATCAATCACGTGCAGGGATGTGATAGAAGTTTAACAGCAGACTGTTGCATACTCACCCCCCCCCATTACCGCCATAAGCAGAAACAGGCCTCCTCCACGATGAGAATATGATGTCATCTGCCCTTACCATCGAGTCCAAGGAAGTCCACCGTAATCACTCCAGCCCACAGCAGCTACAGAATTTTAATCGCTTAACTGATGGATAGTTCCGCACAGACAGCAGCCCTGACTAAGGCTCCCAACGCATTTCAGAAAACGTCATTATGGTCCGCGATCCGTCGACGACCTCGTGAGCTTGAACCGTGCACCTTATTCCCATGGGAAAATCTTCTGATGTTGTCGGTGTAGAAGGCTATTTGAAATTCGCTGATGAGTTGTAATATTATCTTCGATATGCAGCTGTGGCATTCGGCCTTTACACAGAAAAGCTGCGTTATTTTGTTTAGATTAGAGAGTGGGAGACGGTTTTTATTGACCCCGTCGTGTATACACGCATAAAAGGGATGGAAAACAACAGGATTTTGTCGCAATTGAAATGCTGTTCGCCGTCGCAGCGTTGTCATTTCTTCTGTTTGTGAATGTTTCTATAGAAGGTAACTGCAAATGTCATACTGTATCGGACCTGAAATCAGCGGACCCATGTGGGCTCTTTCTCACATTAGTTGGAGGCTGCAGTCGTTCCAGGTATAAACAAGGATGATGGGCTTCCACCTGTGCCTTAAACCAAGAACCACTGAAGAAATGTAATCGAGAACCAAGTTAGAAAACATTATCGGGTCAGTTTTTTTATATATTTGCTGATGAACATAGAGTTACTTCTCTCTTTTATTGTCTGTCCTGGGAACAAACTCGAGGTATGTAGGTTTCTTCTTTCGACGTCAGACCTTATAGTGGAATTTTCTCCTTGAAGAGTGAAGTTTACGCTTGACATGGGCAAATTTCGAAGAAACCATTGAATAATGTCTAGACCAAAATTGCCCAAAACCCCGTGACGCAGCGTACCGCAGCACTTAACGAGCTGTGATATGTACCAAGGACAATCGTCGCTGAGGATCTGTATCAGAGTTATTCAGGAAATGATGTCGCTTTTTTTCAACCGAAAAATATTCATCTAAATCCTACTACTTTTACGTCGAGTTATATACCATTTCGAATGGAAATTGTCTGCTCTACAAAATGCTATGTTCCACTTCCACCTCTGCTCCAGGGTTTTCGAATTTCAGGCCTGCAAATACAATGCCGCGAGCGTTCCCGCCGACAAAAATTTGACCAAATCGACAACTAGCTCTAACTTCATATTTTCCTTGGAGAAATCAATCAACCAGTGATGTACCCTCTACTTACTCATGACCTCTTCTGAACATTCCACTCTTAGGTTGCCGAAAAAGCTTTGCCGTTGTTTCTTTTCGAATTGGCTGACGATAAGCCATAGCAATTTTCAAATTAAAATTGTTCCTCGTAAACGTCATTGTTTCATATCGAGTGGTGTTCCTTTTAGTGAGCACTCCTTCTGCTCCCGTGAGCACTACGTTTGCCCTCTATCATTCTCTGCTTTTCATTATCCACTCTCATGCCTTTCCTCTACGGGAATTAGTTCGACAATTCAGGTATACCGAAAGAAGTGTGCATCGGGAAGTCGACCGCATTTCTTTGAAAAAAGTATCCAGAGAAGAATGGAGAAACATCCAACACACCTTGTGGCTGGGGTGTTGCATCGTCAGAAAATAGCCACCGTTAGAGGTCTATTTTTCTAAAATTATTCTCATTTTCGTCGATTTCACATTTGCTTTCCCAGCGTTGTGAAACTATTCTTTCGTGACAGCATGAAGTCTTTGTCTGCGGCACCTGTCATTCAGAACTCGACCACAACTACAACGGCTGGGCTGCTACCACGAGAATTACAGGAACAGGTTGATGCCGTTACAAAGTCGAGCAGAATTGCAGACGGGATCAAAAAGGTTATCGCAGCTATAACGCGTGAGCTTCAATCGTTACATGTTGAAAACATGGAGCTCAAGCAGGAACTTGTTAAACTTCGTGAAAAAGTACCTCAAGAACAGCCTTCGCATCATAGTAGTACTCCTCCTGTAGGATCCCAGCTCCATGTAGTTACTAATGCGGAACAAGTCCCTTCTGAACGAGCACTACCTTATGAAGAAGTGGAAAGACTGCGCTCGATAGTTGTTATTGGTGTTCCAGAATCAAATTCCCGCAGTGTTAGAGAACGATTATCATACGATTTCTCTAGTGTATGTAATATCCTTGATTTTTTGAATATCGAATGTAATCCGGTCACTGTTTATCGTCTTGGAAAGCCCTTAAATGGCAAAAGTAGACTGTTGAAAGTTTTGTTACCGTCTTGTTTTTTTCAACGGATGGCCTTGATTAAAAAGAGCACCGCGTCT
>MU896935.1:0-14327 GCA_036418205.1 Ostertagia ostertagi | reverse complement strand
CAGATCGGACTCGAGTGTTTGCCTTCGGCATCAAAAGTTATCGTCTGGAGATTTGCCATCTCGGCTCCAAGTAGTGCGGGATAGTCCATGATTGGACGAGCACCACAGAGTGGCTCGCTTGTAATTAGCTCGGGGGAACATGAAAACGAAGTATGATTCAGCAAGTGACCCAACAGGATAGGTAGGCACTTTCACTAAAATGACTAGTTACGGATCTTCTGGGTTTTAGTTAACTTTTCCGACAGGAATAAGTTTAATTGAACGGGTCGGGTGGAAACACAGCTGATGGAGGCATAACAAGAAAAGTTGTACTGCTGTAGAGCCAGCGGGCTTCGGCGGCGGATTCCATATTTCCATTCCTATATTCCATGGCGGTGTGGAGTGCATTGTTTCAACAATGTTGTACTTTCTCTAGCTCTTGCTTGATGAGGAACAAGCTCCAGCGACTACGAACATGTTCGTGCTAATCGTTTACTGTCGTGCCAGAGCAAAATCGCCAGTTTGCTCTAATCTTCCTTCACGAACCATGCCGCCATCCATGCTACCAGTGCAGTAACAGCAGCTTAACGTGCACGAAGCCAACGTTAATCGGTTGCCCCGCGTGCAGTTCGCACTTAAATTCTGTAGAAAACTTTGATTGTGAGTCTAATGTTGGCATACCTACGGTGGTGGAAAGCAGGTACATATTGTGAAAGACCTCAGATGCACTGTCAAGTGGTTGTGGTACCATCTGGATGCTGTTCTCCTGTAGAAAGCTCACATTGGACATATTGAGCATGCTCACAGAATCGAGAATGAGTTAACAGGAAGAGGAAAAATTCCTGCTAAAGTCCCCTCGACAAGGGTGCCTTTATACTTTATGCACAAGAGAATTTTCGAATTTTCATATTAAAATGTATGCAGCTTAGACTTCGTCCTGGAAAAAAGTGAACTATAGCAAAACTGTAATCAGTATTGTAATTGCGAACCATGGGGCCTTCATCCAGAGCACAGGTGTTTTCAGTGGTGCCTTTATAAATTTGAAACGCACTCTATGTTTATGGATGAGCTCTTCCCTGAATATTGGATTATTTCCTCTCTTTCCAAATAGTCCTTTACAGGAACCTGTTGATGTCTTTCAAACTCACATGCAGGGAAGTCAAGTGCCTGACATTGATCGCATTCGCACGGGAACGCGCCGTGCACTGACATCCAGCGATCCGGCACAAGTCGTAGTCTCGTCCACTCCCAAACAACCTATCGCTACCTTGATCAATGCTGATCCCTGCGGTTGCGGCCTTCTTCCCACTGGATATAATACAATCCCCCTGCTCAAAGACTCCTTAACGCAGGCTTGACCCTGGTCAGGAGCCCTCAATATTTTCAACTCGGCAATTGGCATACGAGGGTTGTTCATAGTTAGGAGTCAGTTTATGACACGAAAAAATTCATAGATCTGCTTGTTCCAGAAATGCAAAGTTTGAGGCTGATCTTTTTAATAAATGAAACGTTTTAATATAAACGAATCAGTATGTTCTCTTACCACCGGATAGCTTTTAGGATTAAGCCCAGCTTCATTTTCTAGCCCTGCTATCCACAGCTCTTTGCATGTTTGACCTTGATTAAATCGTAAAAACTCAACGCAATTGAATCATGACCCGCAAATTATTATGCACTTTAGTGAGTTGCATCATCCCTTCTCCCGTGGACCATTATTGTACATTATACGAAGTAAATTCTTTAAAGGCACAACCCAGGCAGAGGTCGTGTATAACTCTTCTCTTCGGTCAGAAGTATAGAACCCTAGGGGACAATCACAAATGTGGCGTTCACGTGCACGGAATTCGACCGACAAGAACGCTTTGGGCTTGCAAAGTAAGCTGCTCGAGCTGCAGCGAACGAGCTCTCTTATCAGGCCGTTGTCTGGTGCTCTCTCATCTGATGCGCTCTCTCGCCCCATACTCTCCTCTTCGCGCTTAGTCTCTCGTTCCTTTAGCACAGCCAATTAGGAAGGTGAGTGAGCCCTCAACCTGAGCGTTTTCGACGGATTCTTTTCCTTTTTTCTTCACTGCCGGCCCACTTGGCACCGATACATTCACATTCGTGTGCAAGAGCCACACCAGTGCGATCCTGGGGCATGCCTTTAACAGCCCACCGTCGGCGAGGGCCATTTGAGCTAACTGGCCTCAGAATATCTATTTCTAGTCATTTGCGTCGCTGACCGAATTCGTGCGAGATCTGTCGCATCCTTCGGATGGGACAAATCCTAAAGAATTTGTCATCGACGAAAGAGGCTAGCACTGTCACTGTTTCCGATTTAAGTAAAACCATAACCTGGTAAAGATAGAACTGCTGGTGATGCCATATTTGAAAACAATGACGATTATGATGATCAGGTCGACAGCTCTTTGCATTTTGGCTTAACTGCCTGTTGTTGTCATCATGTTTGTGTCCTACTTATAATCATCAGCCCTTTACTCACCAATGGACAAGGTAGGAAAACTGATCGGGCAAACCAACCGCAACAAAAATAGGCGCCAGGTCAATCTGTTTGGGATTTTGGAATGTAAATCTGGAGCCACTATAACGTCCCATGACCATAGTCATTCCACGGGGTATTACAGTCGCGCCTGGAGCTGACGGGATTGGTAGAATGACGGGACCAAGGTATGCACATCGGTTATAACTACGAAGCCCTTCTCCTCTGTGTACCCCTACCTTACGATATATCCACTCTTAAAAGGTTTTCAGCTCGCATATGGACGTCCTTACGGTGGAAGAGCGTGCACATGAATCACGTTGCCTTAGAGTGAAATATTGGTGGAACGGAAAACATGACCTTGATTCACAATCGATATTTTTGTAACATTATCGGCAGTTTGTGCAGAATGGAGTGAACAAAATTGTCAAGAGTTTTCAGTTATTTCGCCATGGAGCGAGGGCGCCGCATAGCGAGATTACCGAAGCAGCCCACCGAGACAAATTCCCCAATGGTTTAGGAGAGCTGACAGATGTGAGCCTTTCTAGACTTGCATGAACCTTCTCCGCTGTTTTTATTGTACCATGGTTTTTGTAGGCAGGAGTAGAAGGGAACAGGAAGCTCGGACAATATCTTGAACATCGTTACGTTAGCTCAAAGTTTTTGCGTACTCCTTTGCTTCCAACAGAGGTACGTTTCTGAACTCTCAACCCTTTGATGACAATGGCAATATGCACGCAGTGTGCTCGTAAGACCACACCTCAACTTGCGGGCCAACTTTCGCTCAAAATATGGTAAAGTAATCCTTGAGGCAGCTTCGAATAGTCCCCTTTAGTGACATGCTAGATTTCGGTACTGTTTCATGATTGTAATTAAATCACCTGTATCACCTGTCGTCCCGTTGATCATCGAATTGCTCGAGCGGGCGCCAGCAACGTCTCCATTCGTCCCTGTCGCGTGCAAGAGTTGTCCAGTGGACCCTCCTCGCTCGAGGGACACGATGTCCTTCATTCCTTTCGTTCAGAGCTTTCGTGAAGAAGTCTGACCATCGGGCCGGCGGTCGTCCAGGTGTTCGTTTGACGTCCCGAGGGATCCAGTCGGTAACCGCTCTGGTCCAACGGTCATCGCAAAATCGCATGACGTGTCCGGCCCACCTTATCTTCGATTCCTTGGCGAAAACGGCAGCGTCCCTGATCTTCGATCGTTGGCGTAGTTCGGAACTCCGGATTCCCCTCTGCACTTGCGTGTATAGGGTTACTCCTAGCATCGTCCTCTCGACAGCGCGTTGGATAACGCTGACCGCATGCTCTTCACTACTCCCTCGATGTTCTTATACGCTCCCCAAGCCGCTCGTTTCCTCCTGCTCAGCTCTGGAGCTAGATCGTTCATCATATTGATTTCCCGACCTAGGTACACGTAGCTGGAGCATTCGGTGATGTTCGTTCCGTTGAGCGTGAATGGGGCATCAGGAACCAATCCGTTTCTCATAAACATCGTCTTCGTTAGGTTCAGCTGTAGACCAACCTTACCACAGGCGCAGTCGAAATCAGCCAGCATTCGCTCCGCTTGCTCGATGTTCGGCGTTATAAGAACGATGTCGTCAGCAAAACGAAGGTGGTGTAGTTGCCGGCCGTCGACCTTCACTCCCATGTCTTCCCATTCCAGTTGACGCATGACGTTCTCGAGAGCGGCGCTGAAGAGTTTGGGCGAGATGGTGTCGCCCTGTCGAACCCCTCTCTTGACGTCGATGATGACCTCCTTGTAGAATGGTGAGATCCTGGTCGTAAAGTTGCTGTAGAGCTCACGAAGAATCTTGATGTACTGAGTAGGGACGCCCTGGTTGCCCAAGGCTTCGATGACCGCTTCTGTCTCCACAGAGTCGAAGGCCTTCTTCAAGTCGATGAACGTGAGACAAAGCGGCATCTTGTACTCTCGTGAAACTTCAATGAGTCTTGTAACCGTGTGGATATGGTCGATCGTGCTGAACCCTCTTCGAAACCCTGCTTGCTCGCATGGCTGTCCTTCATCTAGTATTCTGCCGATCCTGTTAAGGATGACTCGAGTGAATAGCTTGTAGATTACAGACAGCAGGCAGATTGGGCGATAGTTGCCAATGTCGTCCAGGTCTCCCTTCTTGTACAGCAACACGGTCCTGCTGGTTTTCCACGGAGTGGGTACCTTGCATTCCGACAGGTAGCGCGTGAAGAGTCGAGCCAGAGTTTTGATGATAACTGGCGGCGCATTCTTCAGATGTTCCGGTTTGACCCTGTCGAGACCGGGTGCTGTACGATTCTTCACCGACTTGATGGCGTGTCGGACTTCGGAAGAGAGAACTGAGGGGACGACGTATCCATCCTGTTGCAGTTGATAAGTGGGCAGATGGACATGGCTATCGAAGAGATCCGAGTAGAAGTCGTGGATGACTTTCTCCATTGCCCTTCGGGATGCAGTAACTGTTCCATCCGGACGTCGGAGGCAGGTCATCTTGGTCTTGTAGCTGGCAAAGCTTCGGCGGGCATTGCGGATGCTCCTCCCAGCCTCTGCTGCTTCAGCTAATACTGCTGCTCTTCGCTCCTTGAGATCTTCCTTTATCGCCTCTCTGCATAGCTTCGCAAGCTCGGACGTGAGTCGGTGATTGCCTGCAGCTCGTGCGGCTCCACGCTGGCGTATCAGTTCGAGAGTTTCCGGAGACAGACGTCCCTTGGTGACTTTCAAACTCTCTGCCTTCTTGCCACAATCGTGAAGATGTTCAACGAGCCGATAGTACTCCTCGTCGATGTTTTCGATGACGGAATCCTCCCATAAGCTGACGAGGGAAGCGAAGTGATCCCAGTTGATGACTGTCCTGGGGCTTCGCTTCCTGAACTTTCGAGGCTCTCTCAACACGCATCGAAAAGTGGAACTTTGCGCGGAGGAGACGATGGTCCGATCCCGTGTAGAAACTTCGGAACAACAGCGACGTCGGTCAGGCAAAACCTTCGATTGAAGATGATGTGGTCTATCTCGTTATGGAACTGTCCATCAGGTGACTCCCAAGTCCAACGAAGGTGAGAGGGCTTTTGGAACTGTGAGTTACCATGGATGGTGTTGGTCGACATGATAAACTCCGACAGTCTCTCACCCTGCTCATTCCATTCCATTCCGTGAGTACCGATGTGAAGTTCTTCAGCCGTTCTTCTTGGGCCAATCTTAGCGTTGAAGTCGCCGACGATGACCTTGAAGAAGGTATGATCTTCCCTGTAGAACTTCTCCAATTCCATATAAATGCTTCGTGTTCCTCCTCGTCGTAGCTGGATGTTGGTGCGTAGGCGACGAAGATTGTCAAAGCAGGAGTTGAACCACATCTTCTCAATCTCAAACGTCCGATTCGGGTCGTAAGGCTTTCGTACGAATCGATGTTTATGGCCAAGTGCGTGTTGACGAGGACACCCACACCGCCAACGCCTCTGCTGTCGCATGTTCCAAGGAACAGTTCTTCTCCAGTATCGAAAACGGCGTGTAGCGGGCGGTGCCTTCTCGTCTCGGTCAGTCCGATGACGTCGTACTTGATCTTCCTGGCCTGCATCATCAGATCTTCGATGTGAGCTTCGGATGCAAGCGTTCGTGCGTTGAAAGTACAGATCGCCATCTTAGTCCTTCTTCGTTTAGGCAGCCTATCCGGGCCCTGAGATTCTAGCAGCCTCTCCCGAGCGGTCCTACCCAACGCTGCCGTATTGGGGGCTCCCTCAGGTTCAGGGGAATGAGGCCCATCCATATTGCTGTTTTCGGCATATTGAAGGCACACGAGTAGCTTGCCAGGCTCTGTCGTGTGGGCTAGGATAGACCTCCAGGTAGTTAGCCACGCTATCCTGGAGCGGAACAAGGGGCTTAGTTTTTGGAGGCGGCCCCGAATCGCCTCCCATGTACTTCCCAGTCACTTGAATGCAAGCTTTTGGCTGTGCCGACATGCAGGATACCAACCGCACACACACAGAGCGCACCACACACGCAAGCATGCATGGATGCGCCTGAGTGGAGACAGCTGGTATGAATCAACACAGCACTACAGAAACAGGGAGTCCATCCCCTGAATCCACCTGCGTCTCAGGGCAAGTACATGGTGGCTTTTGGTCCGCGATTTACCCCCTATCCGCCACCTGGGGTCGCGCCACGTAGCCTCGCCACCAACCGGCTCGAGATCTTTCAGTGAGAGAGGACCCTCAGTGAAAGAGATCCGTGGGTAATACATGATAGGTATTAAATATTGTTGTAAAAAAAAAAGGGATGGCCGGAAGGCGAGCTCGGATCCTGCCTGCCCGTTTTGAAGACAATAGAAAACTGTAGTGATAGGCAATTAATCTTCAGCCTAATCATTTCAGCTAGATTTCAATTACTGTGCCGCTAAATGCCACATCTAACGATAAGAACTACATGAAATATCTCTTGTAGTCATCAAGGTTCGGTACAGATCACTTCAATGCTTGGTGGTGTTTTGAAAACTAAACGTGGCATTTGCATCGCTCAAAACAATTCGCTTGATGCTTACTTGTGCTTAGGTTATACGGATCCTACTCACTTCATCTGCGACCACCTGCTAAATCATTCGTTTCTTATTTCGTAGACACCTCCCATGGCTGTTGTTGAAATCTGCAAAATTCCTATGAGAGCCCAATCTACCGTTCTTCTTGACCACCTGTCATCAGTTTCCATGAGATATATCTGGCTCACCGTAGCTTGGCGTTTGTCATGTACTCCACAGGATCTCGACATGGGACATTCTTCGTAGATCCGAGCATGGAAGTTTGGCTCGATCCTACTATATATAATTCGCTAAGTATGTCTGTGTGTAGGTGTGTGTGTGTCTGTCACGAAATTCATAGCGCCCTTCGGTGCAACAGTGGAGCGCTGTATTTTGAGTATGTTGTAGGGGTGGGACGGGAACATATTTGGTGGGGGACCCAAAGTGATAACGACTGATAAGATCCGATAAGAGGCGCCAAACGCCAATTCCACGATATCCATAGCGCGCGTCCCAGCATCAGTGAGGCGTTGGTTCGAAGAAGTGTTGTGGGGGGGGGGTACGGGAACATATATGGTGGAAAAAAGAAAGGGATAACGGCTGATAAGGGCCGATAATAACGATATGCGCAAGAATATAGAGGTCACTCAAAACCAGACTTTAGATAAAGCATTTCATTTCAATATTCTTTCATTTGCGTTGTTATCATCAGCCCGAAATACCACTAAACCGCTATGCCCCCAGAGTTCCTAAAAATGTATGGTGTAAGTTCAAAAATACGATAACGAGTGCTGGATGTTTATATTTTAACATCACACACAATCCGACCGCTAAATTACACTGGCATTCGATGCATGGTGGTTGTTTACAGACACCACTTTAGCTCCGCACTCCACTGCGCGTATCAAACGGTGAGCTTCTGCTAAGATAAAGAGCCTATGTTAGCGGTGAATCTAGCGCTTTGTCGGCTGTCCTGTCTCATCCCGACCTTCCGTTTAATGCGCGCGGTAGCGTGCGGCGCTAAACTGGTGATGGGTAAACCGATGAAGTCTCAAAAGACATCGCTCGAGCGCTCTGTGAGCTACAGTCAAGGTCCTTGACGTGGATGCACTGCTCACCCATGTCTCAGCCGCGTAACAAAGCGCAGGAAGAACTGTAGAGTCAAACAAATGCGCACGAAGTTCTGGGTCAGCCAGATGGTTGGTAACTTCTTTCAGAGGTCCGAAGGCTGCCCACGCTGCTCTCTGTCGTCTTCCTAGCTCTTCTTTCATATCGTTGTCCATGTTCATGGATCGTCCGAGATAAACGTAAGATGTGGCTTCCATGATAGGTGTGCCATCAATCTTGATTCCGCCTCCATCGGACCAAAGCGTTCTTCATGAACTGTGTCTTTTTTGGTTGATCCGCAACCCCACCTTCTTTCCTGCTTCATTCAATTCAGCGAGCATCGTCTCAGCTTCCGTAGTGCTCCTTGAGAAGCACTGATTCCAAAGGTACCGTCCGTCCACACGAATGCCCTTCTCATCCCAATCGAGCGACTTCATTATCCACTGCAAACTGTAAACAACTTTGGCGAGATAGTGTCGCCTTGTCTCACGCCCTTCCCCAAAGGGATGGTGAGAGGTCGTTGGAAGGAGTTGCACCGTTGCGGTGCAGCGACGATTGCGGTCGGCCAGCGTTCTTATGTAGGACGCTTCCACTCCTTGGTCGACTAATGCTGACAGGATCGCGTTTCGTTTCTACACTGTCAAAAGCCTTCTCGTAGTCAACGAAGGTAAGAACAAGAGGCATTTGGAATTCTCGGCACACTTCTATGACCATGGCGACTGACTGGATGTGGTCTAAGCAGCTGAATCCCTGACGAAATCCGGCTTGCTCGGTAGGTTGCGCTTCATCCAGTGATCGCGAGATGCGCGTAAGGATGATCTTGGTGAATAGCTTGTACAGAACGCTCAGCAAGCTAATTGGACGGTAATTGCGAAGATCATCACGGTCTCCTTTCTTATGGAAGGATAATCATGCGTGAGTTCCTCCAGTGGTCTGAGATCCAATCCTTCTGAGAGGTGGATGTGTAATATGGATTAGCGAGAAGAGCATGAAGTTGGTGACCACCTGCACGAAGCAAACTGCTGAGATCTTAGCCAGACCAGGAGTTGTGCCCCCCCCGCTCGCAATTGCAACTCGTACTTTTGAAGGGAGATTTCGGGATCTTATTTCTCCAGTGAGAATTTCTTCTTATTCTAGCGCTTCTGTAGTGGTTTGGGGATGATTGCTATAGAACTTCCTTATTTTTTCAATCTCAAATCGAGATGTTGTGAGAGTTCCGTGTTCCTCTTTTTAAACACGCGAGGGAAGTAGCATGGTCTTGTAATTCCGTCTGCGATTTCCGAAGACTAACTCTGTTCAGCGCTGCCTCTAGTTCGCCTCTGCTGCCTGTATTGCTGAAGATACTTTCGCATTGCTTGTTTGCAGCTGATACTAGCTTCAGCCCTTCGAAATTTGTAGCGTTTGAATCGATCGTTAGGTTTCCTCATGTCTTGAAGCAGATCTCGTCGCACCGGAGAGGAAGCATAGTCCTCCTAGCGCAAGCAATGAGTCCACGAAGCAGAGCGTCTTAACTCCGGTTGAGTCTCCATGACTTGCCAGTCATAATTGGACAATGTCGTACAAAACGTCTCCCTCGTATAAAACCTTGTTCGCTTCTTCCACGTGTAGTTGGAAGGAATTTCTCCAGCTTCTAGCTTAACCACAATTTGGCGCAAAGGAGGCGATGATCACAACCACTGCAGAAAGAGGGCAGCAAGCAACGTTTAGTAAGCACCACCTTCTCTTGGCAAGTATGTGGTCCAACTCGGCATGAGTTGTTACATTGAGGACTTCCATATCCAACGGCAATGCTTCTTTTTTTGAAGTACTGAGTTACCGCAGAAAAGTCCAACCTCGGCCGGAAGTCCGGCTAGACGGTTGCGCTCTCGTTCCAATCTTCCTTTCACAATCTCCAATCCTGAACACCTCTTTTAGGTTGTAAAGTCTGGAATGGGAGATTGGAACGAAAACCTTTCATTAAAGTCTCCAACAACCAACTTGGCCAAAAAATTTTCATTGCCTGCTTTCATAGTTCGCATCGGTGCGGTCGGTGCCGACGGTGCCGACGGTGCCGACGGCGCCGACGGTGCCGACGGTGCCGACGGTGCCGACGGTGCCGACGTCGCCGACGGCCGCGACGGCTGCCGACGGCGCCGACGCGCGTGCCGACGGCGCCGACGCACCGACAGTGTGAAGAGCGTCAATATGCGCTCTGGCGCACGACGTGTACGTTGGGCGCAGATGGCGCGCTCCGATCGATAATCTTGGGTTTGGTGTACTTCTTGTCTTCAGTCTTCCTTTTATAAGTGTGTTTTCTGTTGATACTTATTTTTTATGTCTTCATGAGTACTTTTCAGTTGTTCCGCGGACGAGCGACGTCGTATAACCCCGTGTGAAGTGGCTTCAAGACCCAGTGATTTCATCATGAGCAATTCTGTTTATTCGAGTGAACTGTATGTTTCCAGTAGTTGCTTTCTCTTCGATACAATTTCCTGCTGGTGTGCGAATAATTAAATTACCAAGATCCGGCGGCCTTTCGCACACCAGCAGGAAATCGTATCGAAGAAAAAGCAATTTCTAAATTTATAGAGTCCACTCGAATAAACAAAATTGCTTATGATGAACTCACCCAGTATAGCCACTCGGGGTAGTACGACGGGGTTCAACGAAGTCGTGGAACAGCTGAAAAGTATTAATCAAGACATTAAAGAAAAGTATGAACAGAAAACACACGAATGAATGCAACACGGCGCGAAAAAAACATCGAAAAGCACAAGAAATACACAAAAAACAACGGCATCGATCGGAGCCCCACATCTGCGCCCAGCGCACGCGTCATGCGCCAGAGCGCATATTGACGCTCTTCACACTGTCGGTGCGGTCGGCGCCGTCGGCGCCGTCGGCACCGACCGCACCGATGCGAACTATGAAAGCAGCCTTCGGTTCATCTCCAACTGCTTGTAAAATGCACTCAGTTTTGGCCTACATCAGCTGCAAAGTGCGGTGAGCAGCACTTGGTGATGCTGATGGCTTTGAGACGCGAATGCCGAAGGCGCAGGCCAGCAAAACGAGGAGATAATATCATCCCATGAGGGTCGAGAAGTGAACGATAGATGGATGTACGGCAAGTCTAACACCGCCGACGTTTCGCGATGGAAGCTTCTCACCTCGGATACCAAGGGCTCCATCTTTCATTCATTGCACGTCAGTCTTCTTGCTCTTAGTTTGTTGAAGGACAATCACATAGCACCGAATATGCTTGATCGCCTCGAGTAACTCTTGGAGAGTGGGATAGGAGGAAACCGTTCGTTATAGGTGTGAAGTTGGAAGCAGTGCAATATATAAGCAACATGGAATCGCCTAAATTCCAGAAAATCTAGCCACATTAGTCATAGTCAGACAAACTATGGTGGTTTAATGCTGAATCACGACTCAATGGAACACTGCACAAATTTTCATTCGAAAGACTAATTGTCCTAGAACCTTAAAGGCAAAGGTCAGGCTCAGCCGCGCTAGAGGAGTAATTCCCGTGCCCGGAGGTTACGTGAGTAGCTGCACACATTGCAGCAACGTCCCACCTTGAAAAACGTCGTTAGGCCCCCGGGGCCGTCGGTTTCAATCCGGGACCGCCTCGTCAATCCGGGACCGCCCACCTCCGGAAGTGGTGCGTGGCTGGCATAACGTGTGAATCAGCTAGGTTGATTGCCGTATCAACCGATAGAACGACTGATATCTCTCAGAAAACTTGTTTGTACGTGCCTCTTTCCCAAAGCCAGCCTCCTTCACTGCTAGTGGGAAAGAGGGTTTTGTTAACGGCCTTGTCGACGGTTTTTCTCAGTTTTTTCTCCACTGTCGTTTTACTTCGCATCTCTATACTCAGTTTCAATCGCCATAATACCCCCTTATTGAGCCCGACTTTTGCCTTAAAGCCACGAGTCAGGATTAGGTGACCATAGAAGGCCTTTCCATCACTAATATTTCCAGGAATGCGCTCAGAGGGGTGATGCCACACTCCTGACTCGAGATTGCGCGCCGTCAAGGCCTCTGGCCTACTACTTACAGCGATGGGTTCGTTCATCAGCTGGTCCCGCCCACCGCGGGATGTGGTGCGTGGCTGGCCTAACGTGTGAGATCAGCTAGGTTGATTGCCGTATCAACCGATGGAACGGCTGGCATATCCGGAAAACTCGTTTGGACGTGGCTCTCCCCCGAGCAAGCCTCCTTCACTGCTAGAAGGGAAGGGGTTTCGATTTCGGTCTTGTCGACGGTTTCTTTCGTTTTTTCTTCACTGTCGTTCCACCTCCCATCTCTACACTCAATTTCAGGCGCCATAATGCCCAAACACGAGCCTGACTTTTGCCTTTAAGGTTTCACAGCAGTACCTAAGCAGTGTTGGCTTCCGCCATGCTCACGCATTTACGATTCCTTTCCCTCTCCTCGGCGCCCGGTATTTTTTATCTTACTATCTCTTAGAATCCTCTGAGTATCCCTCTCAAGCCGAAGACTAGGCGTGGGCTTCCTGTCTTGGAGAATCCGTTTTTCTCTCTTATCGACCTTCCTCTCACTTTTCATTTTCGAGCAAGCACACCACAAATTGCGGTAACAAGAGCATTCCGCATACAATACATATTAAAATTGTACCGGCCGAAATATGAGAACAATTTTGTATATTTTTATTAGTTCGATGCTTATTCTTTGATTTCATACATGAAAGTCATTAACTTTGAACTGGTCTGAACAAGGCTTCAGCTCGTAACTAGATAACAATTCGCTTGTTTTCGAGATGTTTAGTGATGTTACTATGTAATGCAACCCAAAATTTCCAAGAGGCCTGTAACAACCACCACTGCAACGTCCAATGAACAAGGTACTAGGAGCGATTCTTCTGTGACGTGGAAGAGAAACTATTATTGCTGCCGAGAACATTACGGAGAGAGCACGCGCGATCTGCGCTAGACCCCACCACAGTCAATCTGTATTCTATCTCCTGTATTAGCAATCAGGCGCAGTCGCTGCCAGATACTCGAAGGAAACGTCCTGTGAAGAAGGCACGTATGTTTGGGAAATCCGCTCTAATGGACAAGATTATAAGTTCAGGAACATAGGCTGTATACCGTAACCCTCTCGACGTTGCACTGGGGCGCGCAATGTCACGTGTCATCGATTTTCCATGTGTGCTCGGCACCCACTTATCGTTTTCTCTGCGTTCTCTCAACGAAGAGAGTATGCGTCGAGCAAACCCGCCAACTATACTAAGCGCAGTTGATCAAGAACGCGGAGGATAGCACGCGCAACGATTTGGCCTCACGTAGGATGAGGCGGCACGTGGGGATCACCTCCCCGATTCGCGCGGAGCGCGCGCAGCGTTTGCCTCGCCGCGCAAGTGTTCGCGAAGGTGAACGCTGCCACGCTGCTCCATTTTTGGAACGCTGCGCGCCGGTGTAGCGTCGTTGCTCGTATTCGCTCACAACCTAACACCGCTTGCAGCGTCGCTTGCGGGAGGGCTGCGCCGAGCCCTAGCGCTAATGTTGGCTACGGTTTGCGGGAGGACTGCGCCGCGCCCTAGCGCTGATGTGGGTCACGGTATACATCCTATGTTCCTAAACTTATGATCTTGTCTCTATGACGTGACCAAATGAGAAGAAGTTAGGGCTGGACCTTCATTCTGTATTGCCGAACTTTCTCATTGATGAGAAAGCGCTCACAGTCGATATATTCGTTATAGTCGATATATTGGATAATAAAAAGTCCAAAGTCCAAAACTACTTTTCTAGCTTGTGTGCGGCATCATGGGATCCTGCACAAGTGAAGGTTTTACGGCGATTATATCAAAAATCAGGGCGCCCTTGACTTTTATTCCACGAGGCATAAAATAGAACAGCGAGGAGTTTCCTGACGTCCTTCAAGCTCAAATAATTCTTCAGACCAAGGTAAGCTACAGAAAAAATCACAAAGACATTGAGTTCTCCAGACTCCTGTACAAAAGGAAATTAGGGTGGAGTTGTTGCCAGCAGAGCTTTTCATAGATCACTGCCTTCGGAGAGCAGTCATTTGAACCTTTCATCTTTGAAGGCGGATTTTACAATGAAAGGGTGGCTTACTGGAAGCCAGTTTTGCGCCGCCCGCTATCGCGCGCATGTCAACATAGGCTTCAGTGAAACTGAGTATAGCCGGGCTATTGTATTGAGTAACATACTGCTTTCAATGGATTTGACTGATGGTATTAAGGAAATCAGATGATAAAGCAGTAATTTCTCATAGTTCGTCAATACCAATAACATCCAT
>MU896923.1:0-10207 GCA_036418205.1 Ostertagia ostertagi | reverse complement strand
ATCGTAATCTTGAGAAGAGGCGAACCTTGTCCAACACTGGAGCAGCGATCCATTAGCGGCCAGCTTTGTAAGAGGACCTCGATGATTTTAAAGGCTTAGCGCGTCGAAGCACCGCATTTGGCACCTATAATGGCATGTTGCCCTTTTCCTCTGATCTCGCCGATAAGTGTCGCAACGAAGAAACTGGGCCAGCATCAACATAAGGGATGTCCTCCAAAACAGTTTTAAATATCAAAGTTTTCCTCGGCAATTTCAGCAATGTGGGCAGCAGTCCTCGCTTAAATTCCATTTTTTGAAAGTTTGACGAAGTTTCCTTTTTTGAAAAGGATCGCCGAGGACTGAAAAAAGCTTATCCTCTCCCATTATCATTATCGAACACAGGCCTATCAATGAAAATAACTGCGCTTTCAAAGAGCTCTTATGCTCATTTTCTGGAGCAGTAGAGACTTTGAAAAAAGCTACAGATTCTTTGATGATAAAGTTGATAAAGGCTCATACGATAATGTGATTTTCACATTCTTTGCCTCAATTACGGTAGCGCGATCACTGCAGGCAGAAGTGGGCACACAGAAGAAGCGCTTTTGGTTGTTTTCTTGAGCCTCGGAGAATTCGGTGCTGGACGTTGATACCGAGAGCGCTTAAAGATGCGGGTTGATTGGAAATTAGTGCAATTTTAGGACGAGTTAGCTGGCAAGTTAAGGCAGTATTCGGTCTTAGATATAAAGGCTCTCTGATGAATCGACGGTCTATGTTGACAATTTGTGACGTAGTCGCAATACCTGACTCTCGACGGACTGCTTTTGGTGGCGGTTACGTCGGCAGTGCCAATTTTAATGAACCTGCTAAGGTTTCGTTGGGTAACATTTGGCAGATTAGATTCTGTGAGCCCGCATCAGTCCAATTATAACAGAGACACTCACATAGTTGAACTTCTTGAAAATACTTTTTAATTATTTCAAGGATTTGAGGGAAGATTTGACTTAAGAAAAAGCCACAGATTCCGTAGAGATGTTAAATTGATGGAGCTGCGATGACGTGCTTTTTACCTTATTTGCCCCGATTACGGTAGGGCGATCACTGTAGGCAGATGCGGGTTAGGAGAAACTTTGTTGTCCCACTCAACCTTGACGTTAGGCCGGTTTCGAGAATTTTTACGGCTACCCCCCCCCCTATTTTCCGATGAGTCGATATCCAATTTCATTCTTGTTTTTCTGATGCTTTTTTGATATTATTGAGAACACGACAAAAGCCATTTTCTCCCTGCTACCACAAAATTTTAATTCCCAGAAAGACCCTAACTCCCTTTCCAAACATTTGACTTTCGTCAACCCTAATCACGCCCTCCTCTCAAAAATCCCAAATACGGTCCGCCGGCAAGACCGGCTGGACGACGGTTGACCCTTTCACGATTCTGATTACTGTGAGGCAGAATGGCTCTGCTATTATAAGGGAATAACTGAAATTTTCCCATTGGTTTTCAATTGCAGGGCTTTTTTGAGAAACTTTTCACACAGAATAATTCCCCTTTTTCTCAGTCATTCAATTTCTGTAAAATATTCTCTAACTGAGTGGAAGTGGTGTAGGTTAAGCGGTTATCACTCGCGCAGTGCGTAGGATCAGATCCTGGGTCGCGCATCGTCCAGGCCAACCAAGGCCTTCCATGTCCTCGGGGTCGGTCAATTGGTACCACGACTTAGGCTGGGAGGATAAAAACACTTGTATGGACATCGGCTGGACTCCGTAAGTTATTGCGAACGTCAAATGGCATTCAAATTGTCACTACGATTCTGAACGGAAGTAGAATGCGTGGCGCATCCCAAAACTGGACCTAACCAAGCCTGAACGCTTCATCCTTGTTTCCCCATCGCTCTTTATTTTCAACAGCATCGTATGACCATGTAATATCATTTTTGAATTCACCCTACGGTCCTTTCATTAGAATCACTAAGTCTGCCCTATTTCTGGGATAATTTCCCACTGAGAAAGTTTTTCCGATGAAAGCGTCTCAAACAGTAACATGATTCATCATCAATTGTCACCTTATAATAAGTTTAGTAGCGTCGAATTAACTAAAGAATTAGGTGACCTTGTAGTGCAATGACGACAACGAGAGCTAAGTTTATCACATGTTCTTTTGGGCAATTGAGCCGAGGGCATTTTTAGAACGCTTTTTGTGGATTATTCCGCAGTCACCTCTTCTCCTCCACCTGGATGTTGAGCGTATAGGTAGCAGACGCATTTTCGTGTCTCAATCATGGTTCGCAGGGGTTTATTTTGGTGATAGTCCTTCTCTAACAGTAACGTTTGTGTCTGCGTCTCTTATCGCCTCAGTCCTGCTTCACCCATTTGCCCTCGAGTCCTCTTTTCCGGGCTCGAGTTTTTCCTACGGGTACCCTACCTGTGTAGAGGAGGGAGCAAGAAAGGGAGCAAGACAGCGAAGTCACTTGGCCAGTGACGCACATTCAAATTTTATTCGCACAGGATGAATTGTTGTTATGAATGGTACGGCATTATATGTTCTTCAGGTGTACCCCTAAAAGTCGAAGCAGGCCCTTCCTTACTGCTTCCACCGTCTTCAAAAACGACGTCATCTGTCGTCACCGTTGATCTCCACAAGGCTTACCGTGATCTCCCTGACCCGAAGCTACACAATTTCTTCAATCGATTTACCTGGTGATTAGTTTCAGAGGGCACTAAGCTGTGAGACGGGTAACGCATTCGAACCAAATCAGGGACGTCGTGAGACGTTTCAGGAAGTCTATGGGAAGCCGGCACTGTTGAGCTCGTAATGTGGACCATGTTCTGATGGGGAGAATCTCGATTGTCGGTTGGGGGAAGGTTTTATTGGAACTTTCGATAGAGTAGAATGTCGCTCTCAATACTATGTGGATTTTACTTTGGTCGCAGCTGTATTAATCTGTTTTGATGGAGGAGGGAGGGAGGGGAGCACTCTTTTTTTTTCAGCCTCCTGATGGACTACTGATCAAAGTCACTTCAAGAAATGCGGATAAGTTCCCAGCGATTCTCTTCGCTGTTTCCTTTCTTTGCGGACCCATGACAACTACAGCTCTATATTCGAACTGTTTGTTAGCTTCACATTCTGCTATCGCGGAAACCATTCTGCTCCTATGAACAGTCCAAACACAGCTTTGTTGTCAGTCTTCATGTCGCGCTCCGTTGACATTCACGAAGGCTTTCTCTAATTATATTTTTGATTAATCGGGCTGGCAAAAATAGTATAGGCAGAATTTTTTATATGTGCAACAGCGAAGTAATGTCAAAAGTTCTCAGATGGGCAAGATGCAAGTGGCCCCAAATAGTAAAGGGTGGGCTAAATATGATGACGAATAGTACTGTGGATTCGAACAGGAAGAGTCAAAATGGGGGATATGACTGCAGGCTAGTTATTGCAGCTACACCTTTCTAGGAAATTATTAAGATTCCATTCAACAATGGCGCTTTAATTTACATTTTCCTAACCCTGTCAACGAAGCTGGCTTTGATCGTATACAAATCTTGTGAACTTTGTCCATACTTTCTGAAGAGCAGCTGGGTAGCGATCGTTCAAACGTGTTGTTTGCGCGGTCTTTCTCAGCTCCAGTGTCGGCCATAAATTGATCCGCTGATTCAAGGTCGGAGATTTTGCCGGCTATAACAAAGTCGTGCCACATGGGCTCAACAACAGACTTTCAAACAGAATGCAGTTCATAAGCAACATACTGAGATGGAGCAACGGCCACTTTCGGGTCATTTATCGCTAAGCTAGTAGGTTAGCCGTTTGATTTTGAGTTGTTTCTGTTGTGGCTATTTCGCGAAACTCTCAAGTGATTGCTTTGATTGTTCTCAAGGTGGCAGATGCTCGATGACTAACATGTAAATCTTAGGGCGCAAAAAATGGGCTTGCGGAGGATTTTTAAAAAAAACCTGGCAATATAGGTTGCACATCTACCGTGCTCCACAATTCCTGAGGAGGGATTAGGGACCAATGGTATTTCATCATATTTCCGAGTCTTCACCTCCTGCACGCCTTTTTGGAGCCTGGAAAATGCCATATGTTTCTACCCATGTACGCCACTGACTTCTTTGCGAATTTTGTCTGGGACACACAGCGAGCGAAGCCTGCCGCAAAATATGCTCTGTGGAAGTAGAGGGAGTGGTAAGTGAAAAACCTGCCAACTTTGGTTCAAAAGGTTCCGCGAAGGAAACTACAACCTCGAAGATGGACCTCGTCCTGGACGTCCAACGGAAGTCAATTTGGAACGTTTGGAGCTACTACTTCAGGACGTTCATGTAATTGATTGGCATGACCTCCACAAGCCGGAGAAAGTCAACTTGGTCGATGGATCCCTCATGAGCTGACAGAGCAGAAACATGGCGTGTCGAGTGTGCAGAGGTTTTCTTGCAAGGAGCCGCCGTTTCGACTGGCTGGATAATGTAATTACTGGAGATGAAAGGTGGGGCTCTACGTAAATCATACCAGAAGAAGACAGTGGATGGGATGCGAACCAGAAGCCAGAGCCTGTTCCAAAGCAGGAGGTTCATCCGAAGAAGGTTCTTCTGTCAAATTGGTGGAGTGTTCGGGGACCGTCGAAGGTGAGGTGTACTGCCCACAACTGGCTCGAAGTCTCGCAGCTGAAGTCGCGAAACTTGCCCTAAGCTAGACGACGTCCTTCTTCTTCATGACAAAGTGTGACCACATGTAGTAGCTCTGGACTTTCTTTGCGACCTAATATTACATTAAAGGCTTTTCTTTTCGGTGTACATATAGACTCCCTTGGCGGCCCCACCCCGAGCCCTCGATATTTATAACTATGCTTTCCCTTTTCTCCCAAAGGAGCTTGCCGTTTATGGTGTATAAGCTTGTATTTCAAGTTTTCCACAGAACTCATACTATTTATCCTAACACTGTCGAATCTCTAGCCAATTTTATTAAGGATTCTAACTGAGTCGCGATTTTTAACAATATTCACAGCCACCGTTTGGCTTCCGTAACTAATCAACTTCTCTGAGAAAGGCCATTATGTGTACAGCAGTAGAAAGCCACATGACGTTCTGGCATGCCTCTTTCTGGATTTCGTAAATAATCCGAAAGGCAACGCGCAGGACTAGAAGTTCCGCTAGTTTCGGATCAAGTGGAATAAGGATCATGAAATCACGAAGTCATAAAATTATATACAAAAGGCAATTGCCAATCTGAAGGCCTAGTCACGACATCTGCTCATTTTCAGGTATTGAATTTACTGTGGAATTGTCCTGTCCCCAAGTCTCATGTTGATCTAAGTGTGTAGTAAACAATGTGAGACATCAAGTGTCGCAAAAGACCCTAAGCCTTTTGAAGGCGAAAGCTTTTGAATGACACTCTTTCGCCGTTGCATTTTTGGGAAAAGTTGTTGGGCCTTTGCAAAATATTGGAAGAATTTCAACATTGTTTATTAACCGTTAGAATTACTGTAGTTATCCTTCATCTATATAGTTCCACTTGTTAGTCTTTCGGCACTCTCTCACTTTATCTCCTAGCCATGTACATTCGCAGCGCTTACCTTTTAGGCATGGAGTTATGCTTGCTGATGGTTTTAATCTCAAGTTAGTTTTCCTGAATTCGCTAGGATGCTATGGAACTTGTTGCGCTGCTTGGACTTTATGTTAGGCTGCCATTTTCGGTATTTTTGCCGAGTAAAATTGCCCGTGGGCTACTTCCTCTTTGCCCTCTTTGGTTGTCTAGTGGGATATTTATCGAACCCGCCTCAGGTTTCAAATGAATCGTCGTTCTAGAGGTCTGAACATTCTCAAAGTGTGCATTTGTAATATTTGTCCGTAATTTCCGGGCGACCATGAGATTAGAGGGGGATAGGTTAAGAATCAAGGTGGAGGCGCATGTGGGGAAAACTCCCGAAAATATGCACTCAACGGAAATTAGTCATGAACGAATGCAGAGGTGAAAAAAGGGCGGAGTTCGAAAAAACGAAGGATATAAATATTGACGTTTGTTCTTCCTATCGCTAGTGCTATCTTCAAAAATGTTGTGTTTTGCAAGTTTTTCGTTCATCGTTGAATATGCTGCCGAGAAGGTTAATTGAATTTCCCTTTCAGAGCTCACTGACATCAGTGATGTATTCCAGACATACACACACACAGATGAATATGAGCAGCGTAAAAGCGAATGTGAGCCGAAAAACGCCGGCTGATTTGACCTCATCCGTTGCGTCTTTTCGGCGACCGCAATCGGTCATCATTTTTATGGTTTTTGTGCATCCCTACTGATGGCAATAATTGCAAGGGTGCATTAAGTAAACGTGACGCCGCTTCACGAATGTCATATGTACGAGGAAATATGGTTGGATCTCTTCCAGGATCCTGTTATTGTGGGAGAGGGTACTAGAGAATTCGAGGGATAGTGGCAGCGCTCACATGAACCCTTTTTATCCTGCGGGGAATGCGCTTCATCTCAGAATAATTTGTTGCATGCCGAACGCTTCTGGCCATTTTCCCCTCCTGACCTAGGCTCCTCTTTCTGATCCTCTATATTTATAGAGTCCTATAGAGCGAATTGGGTATATGGTACCCAGAAGCCAGACAAAAAGTCCTCCTTTCAAAACGAGAAGAGCGTCGGGTGCAGACCATACACCACAAGTGACGGCCTCCACAAAATGTTTTCTGCCAATGAAATGATTAGCCTGTTGCAGTTGTATTCTATCAGTTGTCACTAATTACAACTATCATTTACCAAAAATCAGCTATCACTATGAACCACTACTAACCAGATTTACTTGGAGGCCGTCGTCACTTGTGGTGTATGGTCTGCACCCGACACTTTCTCGTCTTTTGAAAGAGTGGGAACTTCTTGTTCAACAAGAAACTGATGTGCTGAAAAAGGCTGCAAAGGCTTGCAATGTTCCTGTTTATTTGTTGAGCAGTGGGTCAACAACTAAACTATTCCATTAGCTGTCTGTCTACTGGGCACGAATATATATCTCACCTAAATTACACATCCAAATTAAACTGAGAAGTTCCTCTCTTCAAGGTTCTGTATTGAGGTGATCGGACTCAGGAATGGTGATAACAGGTCGATCTCCTTTCCAAAATTGAAGTGAATTGAATGAATTACAGATCAAGTCTCAAAATATGAGACTAACTTTGTTCGACCCGTTTTTGTTTCCCACGAACAGTGTGTGATTAATGTTCCTTAGTTTTTACATGGTTATTACATTTTAGGTCTTCTCAAATTGTAAATGAGCGCTTACAAAAATAAGGGATGGCGCGGAAGTGGTGCAGTCCAAGTGGCGCCGCATAGAAGCAAGCATTGGGATAAATGACTGGGTAGGAGCAATCTGGGCAATGATCTGAAACGAAAAGGAAATCAAAAAAACGCCAGGTTACGCCACGAACAAACTATCCTCCTTTTCAGCTGCATTCCACTTTGGTATGGAGGAAGGCGAGGCTTGAACGAGTTTTCAATAACGTATAAATAAAAGTTGCCCCAGTGCCACTTGTTGACCAGGCAAGAAATCGAAACGGACAAGAAATTTCGGCGAACAGACGACCCCCTTTCTTTTCTCGAGATTCATTTTTTTATGTGGAAAAATAAAAGCCCGAAACCCGCTCCACATATGAGGTTTTTCGAATTAGGTCCAACGACTTTCCACACCACAAATAGCATGCTCTACATCAATTCGCAGTCTAGAACTGCCGCCGCTGCGGCCATGCTCTTCTCGAAGCGGACGCGAAAGGTGGGGCTTGCGGATAGGGCGTGGATTGCGAGTAGAGCGAGCTTCCAGCGTGTTTGTCGCGCACTTTCAAGCCACAAGGAAGGCACGACATCAACGCTCGTCCGCCTGTCTACCGAATCGGGGATGGAACAGGTAAGCTCGCCTAATCCCGGAGCGTGCCTTTAAGTCACGCATGGCCCGAGGACGATCTCGATCAAACGTAGGCTAGTCCAAGGAATCCTCCCTTCTCTCCGCGTTTGCCTAGTTGACACCGGCCAGGTCTGGATAACAAAATCACCAATCAGTACATAAATGGCTGACTTCCGTAAGTCATTGTGAATGTCAGCCCGTTTCCAAGTGTAACTACGATTTTGAACGAGAACAGATGCGTGGCGCTTCCTCAGAAGACTTTTCTGCGTGCTTTGGCCGTCTAAAAATAAGTCCAAAATCCTAACCCGCTGGCTGAGTAACGGAATGAGTAATGCATGTCGACATGCTTGGGAAGTGCATTTAATTTCAGAAACACTGTGACGTCACTAGTATTTTTAGTGCTTCACTTGGACTAATAAACAAGTTACAGCTATGCCCTCATCAGAAACAGTGTACGGAATTGTCAAAGGACATTACACTCACTCGAATGCTAGGCTCTTCCATCTACGAAAAACTTAAGAGGAAGGTCAATCACAATAAGGTCAAAGAAGGGGAAAATTGCATAGTTGGGAGACAGGCGGACCTCCTGAGAGTGCTGACCGACGCGCAATTGGCAGCGAAAGATTTGACCTCGGCGATCTAGCATGGCTCACTCTTGGCGCGGTTGGCGGGGTACGCCCACCGACTATCTAATCACTCGCCGCAGGTCTATACGTGGCGAGTGATTAGACAGCAGAGAGAGCGTTAGTGTTGAAAGAGGGCACAGCGATGAGAGTCGCATCAATGCGCAATCAACGGGCAAGGAAGGGGTCTCATTTCTCGGGTTTCAGGCCGTTTCAAATGGTTTCTTCTTCATACCTGTTCCACTACCACCTCTACCCTTATTTCTAATGAGCTAACTTCATCGTAAATTCTGCCTTCTAACCGTGCATTCCAGCATAGACATTGGAAGAATTCCAAGCCCAGTTCAATAGGGGAGGTTCTGTAATTAAATGGTGGGTAAGAACGAAATCTCAGTTGCCAATTAGTTCTGCCTCTTTGCCAGGGCAAGTGCCAGAATGGATGAAGGGACCGGTGACTACTTGAGTCGGGTTGTACCTCGATTAAAGAGCAGAATACGGGTAGGGCTTTGTTTAGTCATTTCAATTATACCTTTCTATGCAAATATACTCATGCAAGTTCGGGATAAATGTCGGCCTAGCTGTCGTTTCAACTGGCATATTTTCCCTATGTGAACAACTGAGCTATCCTACTTTTGTCTCTAAAGTCACGTTGCCGAGCATATTAGGCTTGAGCAAGACACGAAGTGCTTGTCACGCAGATAAATCTAAGGTCCCCAAGCCTAGCTAGAAAGTTTCGAAAGGATTGACGGAAAAAGCTTGATTTTAAAACATTCTTGGCTCAGGAACTGGGCTTTACCTGCTAATTAGCACTGGCACCAAATCAAGAGCAGCTTCGCACTAGTTTGTAAAAGCTCTAGGGACTGAATCCACAAGACCCACTGCGACGAGAACAAGGGATCATGTTCGGAAGCGATCTTGGACTTTGTGGGCGTGTCGGACGCGAGCATTGAAGAAGCGGAGATGACTCCCAATAAAGACGCCGGTGTTTCCTTTTGCTCAGAAAGAATTCCCCTCCGTTCCTCCCTCACGCTTACATCACTTAGGAGTAAGATGCGATCTACCTGTAATTAGTTACCATCTTCTCTTGTCATCCTTTTGCCTTAGTTCTGAATTATTTAAGTGGAATTTTTCGTCCGTTATTCGGATATTCTTGTAGCCGTTTGCGCTGGGCTCGGAATTGTGTGACCTGCTTATCTTGAAGATTTCTTGAAGTTTTCTCGGTGTGTGTTCATACTACACATCCTTCGTATGGTAAATTCTAATTCCAGGCTCATCGGTGCCTCGCAAGTGAGGTTAAGGTGCGGCCAGCGATTTGATATTTTCGTAACTTGGTAGCAGGGTCAGCAAACACAGGAGTCGGGACACTATTACGGCAAAGTGCACGGCAGGCCCCGGTGCCTTGCCTAGACTGCCACAACCAAAGCCCTTCTTACTCGTTAGCAGCATGCGCGGTGTCTTTACCAGGGCGAAAATCGTGTCGAGGAAGTGGTCACATCATTACGACCCCTCCCTCTAAAATCGGGGTCTGATACGACCCCTCTAACCTTGATTTGATGTGAATAAGCGAGCTTCATCGATGTACAGCAAAGAACGCAGGTTTTTCAGACCTACAAGGGGGGTCTTTCAGGGCAAGCCGCGCTTTTTGGAAACGGTTTCTTGCATATTGTAGGGACGCATGTATGGACCACAAAACCATGTTTCGTTTTCGCTGAACGGTTTTAGTAGTAC
>MU896922.1:0-16613 GCA_036418205.1 Ostertagia ostertagi | reverse complement strand
CCATCATCGAATTCTGATTATTCACAGCGATGACGAAGACTTCATAGGTTTCTCAACGCTGTGGAAAAGCACTGCAGAAGCGTTTTTCTTTTCACATTTATTTTTTAGAATTCATTTAAGCACCTATATTGACAAAACCTGCCTGACACTTCTTCTCTCGTAACTGAAAATTTCCTGGACTCCACTTTATTTGTTTTCTCTCTACTGTGTTTTTTGGGTGTTTATACAGGGGGGGGGGGCAAAAAAAGACATTTTGCCTATGTCGCACTTCGGCCTCTTTTTTCTTCGCAGAGATTGCCGTCGTTGACGGAAGTTCCTCAGCAAAATATTCCCTAAATGTCCCTCTATAAGTACACGCAGGCCCTCCTTCACTGCCCTCACCGTCTTCAGAATATGACGTCATCTGTCACCGTCGTCGAGCTCAGGAGGCCTACAGTAACTGCTTCAGCCTGAAGCTCTTACATAATTTCTTGGATCGATTCAACGTGGGATAGTTTCCTAGGGACATTAGCTCTAACTATGCAAACCCCCTCGGAACGGTACACGATCAGTCGAGAACCCCATTGAGCTCGACCAGAGCACCATGTTTCCGGGGCAAACTTTTCTGATGCCGTCCACGTAGATGGCCACTATGAAGATTTTCTTATGAAATGAAATGCGCTCTTCAATTCTAAGTTGGGAGCACACGCTTTGAGCTGAGCAAAGTGTGATTAAATCCATTTGAGTCTGGAGGATTACATCCATTTGAGGCTGGAGACAAATTTTTTTGTTATTTTACTGCCCCCGCCTGTACACCTTTTTTTACCGCACTTATTGGTTTTGGGCAAGGGTGTCAATCAGTCTAGCAAAAGAGGAGTGAATAGAACCGTGTGCATGTGAAAGGCTTAGATTGTTCTGAAACAAAATTTGGGGGGTACAAAAACCCGAAAAGTGAAAAAAATGGGTAAGCTGAGCTGGGAAAAGAAAACGAAAAGAGGAAGGGAGTACGGCGCAAATTGGCTAATTTACCAATTGGATGCCTCATTCCGTAGTATCGAATCTTCTTCAGGTTCTTCTTTTTCGTAATTACGTTTTTTTCGTTTTATTTATTTTTTATACTTATATTTTTATATCGACGCTGAATAATATTTATTATTTATACTCATCATTTATTTATTTTTACAAATATGTGTCGTGTGAGTTTCCTGACACTGCTTTAGTGAATTTTAAACCTTTTATAAGCATTAGTTTACTGTTTCAGGTTTTGGCTTGTCAGCACCAACTCTCGAATGGACCAACTCTATCTGGAAGCTTGTACAATGTTCCGAATCGGCCCTCAGTATGTCTTACAAGCCTCCACCCATCCAGATCCCGCACAGCTATGAAGAGCTTGTGTTATCCGAAAGCAGGACGAGACAGAATGGCCGTGGAAGGTCTGCGTATGAGTCGAATGTCCCCCTGAATACCTCATGGTGCCTTTTTTTCGCCGTGCATTGTACTTCCAGATAGAAGCAGAATGCATGGCGCAATTACAACCAAAAAACCCTAATCAATAGCGTACCTGTCGCTTTTGGGGTTTTTCGCCCTCGCCGAGATCAGTCAAGTATCACTGTGAGAAGTGGAACCAGTCCTGTTCAACAAGCTCTCAGTGTTCACGAATGTTCGTTCGGGCGCCAAAATAAACAGTTCTAGAACCATTTACCTTTGCTCACCTGTCTTGCCATTTCTCTCTTTCGTATCCATCCTGTTTCTTTTCTCTCACCTCTATACACAATATACACTACTCTCTCCTCTTCCTCTTTATTCTTTTCTTCCTGGGTGGGGAACTGATTTCAGAGACTGCCGAATCCCATCTGAGTATCATTTCTTGATTCATTGCCTTTCATCTGCTTGAACAGCAAATGATTTTTTGCCAGATGGGAACCAAATCGCGAATAAGAGGCCCCCTACCCCTTACCCTTTTTAAACCATCCCGTGATTATTTATTGAAACGATTGGTTTGGAAAAGCTTCAATGTACTTCCGATTGGCAAGTGGGGTCGTCCCAGAGACACCTCTACTTTTCCAGACAAAGGTAGGCGAAAATATCAAACAGAGAAAAAGGCTTGACTCAGGGTCAAAAAAAAACACGGAAAAGGATCACTTCCCCCACGGCCGTAGCCACGAAAACAAGACGCAGAAAAAAAGGGGTTACTCGTAAGACGAAAGCGACCCTCTTTCTTTCCTATGGTATTTACGCAGGTTTTTTGGCGTCAAAAAGCAAACAAAAAGGGTGAATGTGGCTTTCCCGCAGCCATAAAAATACTAGTAAATATATTACTGGACGGGGAATAAAAATCCTATCACCCGCGACGCCACTGAGCCATTCATGAGGCCGAGAAACACATGGAGGTGTTTAGGGTGAGTTGGTGGGATGCGAGCGCACCAATCAAAACAACTGTTCATTCATGCTTTGGCAGCCGTCGACCTGAGATAAATGATGCATCGGTCATACTTTCACGTTCGGTACTGCTTCCGCCCGTGCTCACCCCCTCTGGCTCTCAGCACCCCTATCGATTCATTGCTCAGATGAAACTTTACGTTTTTTGTCTAATTCTCAAGAATTAGCCCTAAAAACTTCTGAATTGATAACCTGCAGCTGATAAGAAAATCAATAGCCAATCACACAGATGGCTTTTAAAAACAAACAAATGTAAGGTGTTGGAATTGTTGTCTGTGCACGTTTGTGTCACCAACGATCCGATTTCCGATTTACGCTCGTCAATCGATGACCCTCTTTTCAGGCCAACAAAGGTCTTTTCCCTTCCGTTGTTTATTCTGAGGCCTAGTGGGGGGGGGGGGGAATTTAAGCCCCTGAGATGACATTTTTTATGTCAATTCACCCGATATTGTCTGAAGTTCACCTTCTCTGATTAAGGGTATTCTTATTCCCCTTTCCTGATAAGTACTTTTTGTTTCGCCACTAGAAACCCTGTAAATGCGAAAATATTTGGAATTTTCAAGAAAACTAATCAGATGTGGTAAATGACAAGTATAGATCAAAACAGTGGGGGTCTTTAGGACTGTGAGGGCGCTCTTTCAAGGATTGCGCCATATGCGTGATGCCCTTTCACTTCATCCCGAATAGTTAGAAAGTAAAGCGCTGTACCGTAGAATTATTAAAATCCTAACTTTCGGTCCTTTCACACCGATTATTCATAAAAATTAATCAATAAGTAATTGGCAATAATCAAATAAATATTAAAAACAATTGGATAATTAATAAAAATAAATGCACCAACCACCATAATAAAATGAATGACATGCCAAAATAAATGCAAATACGTCTGTTTTCAGTAGAGGAACCTTGTTTCCAATGGAAGTATTGAACTCCGGAAGGAGTCTTGTTATCTGGTTAATTGTTAAAGAATCTCAAATCCAGACTAGGAATTGGGTTCGATTTTAATTTACTTTAATTAATTTCGATTTAATTTTATATAAGATAAACTTGGAAAAATTTTTTGTATTATTCACTAATTCATTTATTCCCCATATTAACTATTTCTATTTTATGGTGAGCTGTGATGAGCATACCAAAAGCTGAGTTGGAATGAAATGGTGCCCCGGTAGCGCAACTGGTAGCGCACTTGTTCCGAAAAACGAGGGGAGCGGGTTCGCATACCGTCTGGGCAAAAGTATTGTTCACAACCCAGCATTCTTGTGAACATTCTCAAGGCGAACCTGCGGGGCAAAAGCAGCAGTTAACGAACAGAAACAAGTCAAAATTCATTTCTTTTTATTATATTGTATGAAATGCTTCACACAAAACATTATAAGAAAGACGATATGTTTTGAGCCGGCATGTCGTTTAGACGTATGAAAATAAATAAAATTAAATAAACAAAAATGTCTTGAGATTCAGCAGCTGAGCCTGGCTGCCATTGAGCTCGATAGATTCGACTGTTCTGATGAATTCTAACTCAGTCGATATGTTCCACTTTAGAAAAAAACCTCCTCCGTGAACAATCGCTCAGCACAGAATCGGTTGTCATGCAATTGAAGGTACGAGAAATGAACGAGGAAAAACGTGATTGACACTAATTGGTTCGGATTGCGATCCTCTCAAATTTATCGCCGTCATCCCATCTTCATCCATAATTTTTTCAGTTGTCTGCTACATTTTCTTACGGTTATAAACAGCGCAATTACAAGAGGCGGCCGCTTTGAAATCACCGTTTACATCAATTTCATCATTTTCAGGACTAATTTAAGCTATCTGATGGTAACAAAATTTCGCAATCCGAAGCAAATAACCTCAGTCGCGTTTTTCCACTTCGACCGTATCTTCAGCTGTTGGCGAAGTAGTGTAGTGCCAAGCGGCGTCACTTAGTAAACGTAGGGTCCGGGATCAAATCCTCGATCAAACACCCAAGCCTTCCATACCTCCGGAGCTGATAATTGGAACTGGACAGGCTGAGAGATGAGAAGCACTTACTTGCACATCGGCTGAACAGAAAGCCTCTGGTCGGGCCAAATCGAATTCAACGCCACCCAGATATGTATGGAAGTGTCCGTTGTAGAGTTCTTGGCGCATCAGCTGCAAATTCTTGATTCCTTGGCATCGATAATAAGCTCAAGGTCCTTAATTGACACCGGTATTGTTCCGCACATTTGCTTGCGCTATTTAAAATCAAAAAAAAAACATATTTTCTTTTCAAGACTCACACTACCTCAGTCACCACTGGTGTCCATCAGAAACAACAGAGACCTTCTTTGGCCACAATTTCTCTAACCGTTAGATCTGTGAATCAAGAAAATTGACGCATCACTTATTTTCTGTAGTTTTTCTGAGCCAATGGCAGAAAAAAGGTATTAAAAGGGCTTCGCCCTCGGTCATGCGACGTTTCTCATTACACTGCTTTCAGTCTTTATGGAAGCACAATTACATGTAGTAGTACGACATTGCTCCGTCCACACTTCAAGAAACCCTCTTGAAATTATGAGATCCTTCGAAATGCGCTCGAATTGCCCTTCTGGAGCTACTCCTTTGGGCACCACTACGAGAAACTCACAACAAAACAGTCATGGCGCTGAATAATAGAGCAAAACTCCCTGACCATAAGTCCCAAAAAATCGTAGCTGTCATGAAAGCTCTTTCCGCGAACCACCCAAACAACAATATTCGATGTGCATTCATAACAACTCTTATTTTGTTCTCTGTCGCAAAGGTAGCCGCTGTTTGGCACCTGCTTTGCTGAGCTGCTGAGCTTGAATTCGTGAAAGCAGACATTTCCTTGAATCCACTGAAAGTCAACTGAGAGAAAACTGGTCTGACATTGAATCAAGAGATTCCAGCTTGTGAGACAGTGGTCTTGCAAGATGAAGCACCCCCTTCTTCAACTGTACCTCCACCTCACCAAGCATTGCACCTGCCTTTGTGGACTGCTGACGAATGCATGGCGCACCTCATGTCGAACCCCTCAGATACCGTCTTTCTTTCTGTAGGTTAGTCTCCTAAAGGGGCTACATATCAAGCGTAGGAGGAGAGACTAAAAAATGGGACTACATATCAGGTGTAGAAGAGGAGACTTTGGCAATTTTCATTTCCTTGAAGCTCCTCCCTTTTTGGCTTAGTTCTATAGAATGCCCTTTGTATCGCGTAAAGGTGTTTCTGCCCGATTTGACCTATGCAGTGACTTGAGTGAGCTATTCTATGTACAATTCACTTTTACCTCATAGAAAAATCTGGTACCACTCGGGCGGACCTTGAAAAGATGGAAAACTTACCTGTGACCAGTTGGTTTGAGCTGAACTTGATCCAGAATTTCATTCGAAAGACGCTGCACTTGATCAACGGAGCAACTTCCCTCACACCATCTGCCCCCCCCGTTTATAGAGGCAACGTGGCGAGTAGGATCGCATATGTACCGAATCGGTTCGAATTCCCTTACTGAGGCTTATCTCTCAAGCACTTAGTCACCAAACCTTGCCTACCTCCTTATTCGCCTAATCACCTAATCACCTACCCTCCTACTCGTTTAATCAATGCCTATCCCCTACTGTTTCACTACTCATCTGCCGCTATTCCGCTTTGCTAGCCGGGCAATGGACCTGATGCAGTTGCGCTATCGGGTAGCTTTACCAAGTACTATAACGTATGTATAGTATCCCGTAAATAACCGAAGAGTAAATCAAAAAATGAGTAATTTTTACAAGAGAACAAACGCTAAAAACTTATCAATTGTGGATGCCTGAGCAGTTTCGATCCATTTTATCTCAATATCGATTGATTTACGGTACATATTGATCGAATCGATCTAGGTACATAGTGTCGTGTACATCGACGTAACAATAGGCTTTGAACTCGTCATTCACGCCCGCGTCGGCTGTTTCTCTCGGGTACTACACACACACGTTCATATTTGCTGGGGAGATCAGCTGTTCAAGCGACCACCGAGAGATGAATGCCCGTCGCCCGTCCGTGGTCCGCTGTTTGCAATATTCACTTACTGCTAGAGCAACTGCCTGCCACCATGGGCTCTTCTGTCCTTGATCCTATATCACTACTTCTTATCACCTGAGAAGTTATGTCACCGGCCTTTTCTGGACTTCGGACTGTACTGTAGAATAGGAGTCGACATTATAAAAAGGTCACCGCAATCGTGCTTGAGCCTCAAAATCGCTCGGGCTTCAGTTCCATGATCAATCAACAATGTATTATTGTTCCAAAACTAAATTGATGTTGGTTTTTTAACGCTTTGTCGATTACACTCCAGCTCGAAGTGCGCAAGAGGGACACTAGGAGCAGGAATGAACTATTAAGAAAAGTTCAACTTCCAAAGAATATCTTCCCATCAACTTACTCCCTCGTGTTGGGAGGTTATGGTATGGCGACTGACGTCCCTTGTCATGCACACACGATATGAATCCCGGACCGAATTAGGCCTGGGCCAACCACGCCTTCCTTTCAACATATTTATCCATTTATCTATCCGTTCACCGGTCGTCTCATTGTTTATATAATCTTATGTATATTCTGTACAATAGTAATAAATAAGTAATAAATAAATAAATAAGTAAGGTTGGTATACGTCACCAGGTTTGTCTGGATGGATAGAAACATTGACCGGCACGTGAACTGACAACCGCCAGTTATTGCACGGCGACGGAAGGTCAAACCGAATTGAGGGTCGCTACTTCTGAAGGGAAGTGAAATGCATGGCGCATCCCAAAAAGGAACTAATCATTTACCGAATGCTTCATGATTTATCCTTCCCAGTAACCTTCCTCTCAAAGCTAATAACTAGGCTGCACAGGTACTTTGTAAACTAACCTACAACAAGGAGAAAAGGATGCTCCCTCAGCATCATCTTGGGAAAACCAATAAGATCTCCACGCGTCAGCTGAAATGCACCATTTCCGTCATGCGATTTCCATTTCTGCAGCATTCCGACTCTTTCTTCTCGCAAGTTCCATCAGTAACGAGTTCTGCTTTTTCCAAAATTCCTCCCACAAGCTTTGAAGAACTCTGGACCAAAAATGGAAGCTATGTATGTAAACAGCCGACACTCGGTGACGTCTTCTATTCTTCGCATTGCAGTCGTTTTTCTACGAGAATCGATAAGCCCTACTCTCGATATACCAACTCTCATAAATATGCATGCAATCGTTTTTTTTTACCCTTCTTGGAACTGTGGGAAGGATCGTGGGGTAGCGGTGAAGGGTTTCTTTTCAAATCAGGTTCACAAGATCAGCTCCTTTTCTCGGTTAAATTAGAATCCCTCATCAGAATTGAAGTAAGTGAGCCAATTCTGTGCTTGGGAGCCCTAGAGGGAAAGGAGAAGGGCGAAAGTGAGCAACTGGCGTTCCCCCTGGCGTTCCCCTATGCTGGGCTCAACCCTAGCCTCACCTACCGTTGGCCCTGTTTTGAATATCCCCCCCCCGCTCAAGGACATGAGCTTTATGCTCACAGTTTAGCACTTCCTCTTCCTGATACCCGGTCTCTCCATACTCAATTTGTGAATATCATAACCCGTGTTAAAGTAGCTGATAACTCTGTTACCAAGAGAAGGAAACATCAGTGAAAAGGCGTTTTCGGGGAGTCCGTCTCCACCTGCCGTCAACCATTACTCCGTAAGTCTCAGGTAAGGGTCCGCCTACATCTGAGTTTGCGGTTGACATAAACCGCCCATGTTACATAGATAAGAAAACGTTTAGCATGATAAGAAAAATCTTTCGATTCCTCAGGGATACATACCCATTAGATCCTTATAGTTAATATTGATTTATTCTGAATAACCATTACTTTTTGATAATTGTTAAGCTGAAGGAACTCTGACGTCTCACTTTCTACAAAAAAAGTTGATAAGCAACGACAAATGATAAATGCATAACGTAATGGCGTTCAAATCAACGAAAGTGACGACTTTGATATTCAATATGTCCATGATAATTCTTCATGAATAAATTCTTCTAGAATATTATGCATCGTTCCGAGGCACTTCGTTCATTAGGTCAATTACACAACAGCCCCCAGTAGGTTCGAAGAAAAAGCTTTGCGGTAACTGAGCCGTCGAGGGAAATATCGTGTGCGCGGTTGCCCTGATAAGCCGAGTATAAGACTTGGTTGTGTCTTAGTGTCAATAATTGGTGCGATTTGCGGCAAATTCGACATCGCTCTGCAACACCAAAGTTTGCAAAACTTGCGAGTGAGCTTATCACTGCCCTGATCATGAATATCGTAGAACCATTTGGTGCCATTTAGCGCAACTGAGCCCGACATTAGCGTGGAAGTGGGGCTAAAGGACGGTCAGAAAGGACCTGCACCAAAATAGATGTCAGCACACCTAAAAATATCTCTCCAGAAGAATTTCAGCAAGAAAACCACGGAATTCATTGCATTCTGGGGGTTCTACTGGAGCAGGCGCCGCAGGTCAACTGAGCCGTTGTGGCAGATGCAGATTGCACAGTGACTAGGATACTGCAACTTGCACGATCCGAAGGCCTAAAGCAAACCTATGCCAACAAACCTTAACCCTCCAACAGGTAGAATTCGAATGGTGAAGACGTGCGGGTTCGTGTCCCGTGCTGGGCGAGGAAGTTTGCCCATAGTCAACAATTTTCTGTGAAACATCCGCAGACGCCAACTGCGGGCCTTTTACGAAGAGACGGATAACAGAACAAAACAAAATCAAATTGAAAAACTTCGGTGCCAGTTCCAGTAACCTAAAACCTCGCCATGGGCACTCGCAGCCCATATGTGTGTGGCATCAATTTTCATACGAATACGTTCGATACGTGCTGAATTACCGGTCCAAATACGGTCACTGACAGTGTTAAAGTCCCGAAAAACGCTCATGACGGGTAACGATCTAATTTTGTTGGACAACAAATGATCGGCAATGAATCATTTGCTCGAGTTTTTTTTCGCCTCGTTCAGCTTAATGTGCTCCCATTGTCAGTCATCTATCCGGGCTTAATCCTTCACAATGACGAAAAAATGAATGTCAGTTGCCTTGGAGCTGAGAACGGCATGCCGGCCAGCAGGCGGACCAACAGCCCTTGCGCCGTTCGTTCGCACTTTTCAACCGACAAAATCCTCCCCTCTCTCCTCTGGTGTCGTCAATCGATGCTGTTTATTTTTCTCGTTTTATGGCCTATTTCGTATTGACTCTAAAAGGGCGTCTCACTTTCCACTGCTTTATGTTGCTGTTGGCATTTCCTACGTGTATATTTTACTTATTTGTTATTGCTGGACTTAAATCATACAATGAGACTACAAAATCCTCCGAGTTTGAAACAAGGACCCATTAAGGTCTACTCAAACTCCGGCACCTTCTAGGTTTCACGAGTCACTGTACCTCGCGCTTTTTGGGGTTCATATGTCCGACTTTCCCACACCCCACTCTGGCGTGGGGTGGACGCTTGCTTAGAAGCCTTCGGAAAAGTTTCTTTTCTACACGAAATATTATCTTACAAGTAAGTACCATCGACAACATTATATTTTTTCCATAATGCCTCGCTATTCGCAACATACGGGCGAATGATAGTGGTAGGGTACTCAGGAATACGCGTAAAAGAATCATTCTTGTTAAAAGATTCTTAGTATATATTCTGGGTGAGGAGAAAGGCTCCAAGGACGGTGAGCAATTGTTATTTATCCCCGGAAATCCTGCCCGTCCTGAGACGTGGTCTCCATACGGTCCGCCGTTATCTCTTGCCACCAAGCCTTTGTCCTTTAAAGCGCCACAACCAGCAGCATCGTTCGTGTGAACGCTTACTCGTAATCGTGGTAGTATAGAACCCTAGAGGACAATCACAGATGTGGCGTCCTCGTGCACGGAAACCGACCGATAAGAGCGCTTGAGAGCTTGCAAAGTAAGCTGAACCAAGCTGCAGACTTTTTTTTCTTATCAGGCTGTTGTCTGGCGCTCTCTCATCTGTAGTGCTCTCTCGCCTCATACTCTCCTCTCCGCGCATAGTCTCTCATTCCCTTAGCACAGCCGATCAGGAAGGTGAGTGAGCCCTTAACCTAAGCGTTTTTGACGGATTTTTTCCTTTTTTCTTTACTGCCGGCCCACTTCCCACCAATACATTCGCATTCGTGTACAAGAGCCACACCAATGTGACAGGGGTGGCCAAAAAAGAGACACTTTGCCCATGGCGCACATCATCGAACTTTTCGTCGCACAGGGTGCCGATGTTAATGAAAGTTTTACGGCGAATATTCCTTAGGTGTTCCCCCGTAAACAGAAGCAGGCCCTCCTTCACTGCCCCCGCCGTCTTCAGAATATGACGTCATCTGCCGTCACCGTCGAGCTCAACGAGGCTTACCGTAATCGCTCCGGCCTGAAGCTGCTACATAATTTCTTCAATGGATTAACTGTGAATAGCTTCCCAGAGACATTAGCTGTGACTATGCAAAACCGCTTTTGACCAGCGTTTCAGGGACGTCGTAATGGTCTATGGTACCTCGACGACCTCGTTGAGCTCGTACCGTGAACCATGTTTCCGTGGGAAAATCTTCTGATGTCGTCGGTGTAGAAGGCTGTCATGTAAGGTTTAGATAGATTAGAAGGTGCTCTTCAATACTGAGTTGGGGGCAGTCGATTTGATTTTAGCAAAGTGTGATTAATGCTGTCTGAAATGTGGAGTCAAGTGTCTCTTTTTTGGCCACCCCTGTATACAATACAGACGAGGTTTTGTTCAGCTTGAATTGTCCAACAAACAATGGTATTTGATCACTCGTATTTTAAGACGTTTCTCATTCCAGAGCCAAAAAGCTAGTGCCAGTAGATAAAAAGACGCCGACTTAGGAAGAACCCTGAGCCACCGTTCCCTCTATAACCCCCATCGGAAGGTTAGAAGCTGAGCACGACAAGCCATGAACAGGCTGAATTTTCGAATTGAAAAAATACCTAGAAATTAATGAGTGAAAGAGAGAGAGGTAGGCTTAAATATTGAACAAAATGCGATCTACCAGTCCGATCCCACCGATCTAGAGGGGCTTGGCATGATGAGTTAATAAACTGTCATCAGGTCACAAATGCTCCTATTTATCTGAATATGAAGACATGTAGTGTAAGCAGCCAAGAGGGCTGGGGTAGCGCAGTGGATAGAGGCGCTATCTCAGATTCTCCGTCTTGAATCAACAAGCGTACCACTTCTCGTCGGTTGATTGAAGGTCACGGGTTATTTCTGGAATGCCAGAGCAAAAGCTAATTCGTGAAGTGTTCAAGTCAAGGAAGGTAATCCCTAGGAGGTAATTCTTAGAAGCTCAATGCAGACCAGGCAGGGGCTCAAACAGCACTTCCAAACAGGCCTTTACTCTGAGCGGAAGTCGAGTGTGGGGCTCATCCACAGCAGACCGAATCACTACTGGTCCATGCTTCTTTACAGCGCGAAAAACCGAATTCACTTCAAGAGTTCAGTACTGAGAGCTTAGCCCCTTCAAGGTCAGGCCTAACCTTCTTCCCAATTATTCCAACCCAATGTGTGAGTCCGCTAACTTTTAGCCCTGACCTTTTCTGAGATTAGTAATCCCTGCCACTGCTTCCCAACTCAACGTTTATTTGGGATCTTTTTCAGGGTAAACTAGGAGGGATCTGGCTCACTGATGTTATGAATACGAGACAACCCGGAAAAACGTACTTGATAGCCTAAGCAAGCTGAAGAATAGGTTTAACTGAAGCAAATTTTTGAACTGCTCCTGCTGAAAATGATTCGTAAGTTCAGTGAATTATTAAAAATAGAGAGGAGCGCTAACAGGTGATATGCGCCCTTATTAGAGATGTTTTTGAGGAAGTTCCCACGGCAACGGCAACGAAATGAGTGACACTGAAAGTATGGCCAGTTCACTCGTCTATTCCGAGGTAACTCTGTGATTCTCGAGTTTGGTTGCTTGGAAAGCGGTGAGGAGGGCCTTACCAAAGCGCTTAGCGCTGAGGTGATAGTCAACCGCTCTCCTGACCTTCTGTATAGTCCTTCTCTGCATGAAAACTTTCTCTTTTGTTTTTTTCTGATTTTTTGTCATCGTGCGATGTTTCCTGGTGTTCATCATTCAGTGTTATATTCTCCGTTGTTTCTGATTTATCATCGGGCATCGCTGAAAGAATTCCCCGGACAAAAATTGCACTTCAATTAATGTAATCTATATTCAGGGTATGACAATCTTAGATGAGAGGCCGTCCCACTACTCCACACAACAGCTAAAATATCTGCCTGGACACAGCCTTGACAATCCGTCATACAAGCCGAGGCGTGTGCTCGTCAGACATCGTGACGGCAGACTGTTGTCGGGTAAGCTTTTACATCCACAGGGAGCCTGAAAAATGATTTTTCCCTACACATTTGAGACCGTCGACGTATTATGAAACTGAACCAATAGCGCCTGTCGGCGAGATACGTTGTATTGATGAAGGCAAATGCATTTTAGAGCCCTTGATATCCTCCTATACTGTTAAAATAAGCGACTAAGTCATAGGCCGAAAGACATGCGAGTCGCTGCCGATTCGGCTAGCGTTCGGCGGTCGCAGGTGCGGTACCCCTCTTAAGCCAATTGAGTGTATTCACTGAGGCTGCGACGCGAGCCGGCAGACGCTACAGCGAAATCGCACGATGTCGCAAGTGCTGACCATCGGCCAATAGCCCCGACAAACTAACGTTCCTGTTTCATTGTAGGTTACTCCTCCAAGATGTCTCCGTATCTTGCGATAGCCCTCTGAATTATTGCTAGACTCACCAAAGATGTCATTTTCCATCAATATTCAAGGGGCATCTTGATTTCTATCAAGAGACTGTTATAACACGATTTTGGGACACTTCCCGCACAAAACTTTTCAGCTACACACTGCCCACCGCAGGGGGGGGGGGGGCGGGGGGGGGGGGTGAAGATAAGAAGTACCCCTGTCACCCGGAGCATAGTGCAAGGTACATGCTCACAGGGCAGTAAACGAGGGCTTACTTCCGCTTATGGAGGGACGTCTTAAATGTCCGAGATTTGCCGCCTACACTCTAGCAACGGAGGAGCCCTATCCGCGAAAAAGATCGCTGACATGGAACGCAAGCAGAAGATCCTTTCCTGCCCCTACCCCTTGGTGTTCCTTTTTCGGCAAAAAATTCTCTTCTAATAAGTCCTCCGATAGAATATGAACATACCAAAAATATAGAACATATCAATGCGAAAGGATATTACATACTAACTACATATAGAAGTTCACCTACGCGTCATCAAGCAGATGCACCACGATAAATGTCATCAAGAAATTGTGCTTACGGGAGGTTTTCAAAAAATGCTCCGCTCTTTTGTAAACGATTTTTTCGCCAACGGTGTATGACGGCACCGTGACGGGCACCCACACGTATTGTTTCATTTTTTGGGCAAAGACCCCGAATGCCAAAAAGGGTAAAAGCTCAAGCAGCTGGCAAATTCGTGCACCAGTTTTTTTGGGGCGCGGCAAGAACCTACTAACCTAACCTAGGTTACTGATGGACCTATGGTAATTGTAATATGGCATCCATTACTAGGGCAGGGTACCATTTTGCGACGTCGTACAAGCGTCAGTTATATGCAGAACTTTGCCAGCACGGATACGAACCACGGAACCAAACTTCAGGAGATTATTTTTTGAGTGGTCGAACAGAAGGCCGTTCAGGAATAGTGAAGCATATTCTCTATTCCATGCATGTTTCCTTATATCATACAGGAAAAACATTTCGAAAAGTTGGGCATGACTCGAAAATCCTCACCGTTAGCGAGCCAATGGACATAACGGTTAAGATCACGCAGCTCACAAGACATCGTAATGAAATTCTGTCCTACCAAATGTAGCATCAAAAAGCTGATCGTCTTTTGGTTTTTTGTGGGCGTAACTTTTTTCGCGCCGCTCACCCTCCCCCCCACCCCCCTGAACTGGCTTCACTCCCCCTGGCTCACGGGGTCCCGTACTTCGAGAAACCTGTGCGCCAGGGGAGTGTAGGCAGTCTAGGGGGGGGGGGGGTGAGGGCAGCCACTTGATGCCCCCCTTACTGGATGAGCGCCCTTTTTTATCTTTTATGAAAAGACACGAAAGTAAAATGGGGCTTTTTTCCAAAGTGGTTCTGGGTATAGAGTTGGGGATTCGAGAGAATGGCGCAGAGACATGAAATGTCAGAGTGCAAGATTTCAATGGTCAATAGGAAAACAAATGCGCGAAAACAGTTCCGTTAAAACTTTTGACCGTAGCGCCTCTTCTTTTACAGCGCTACCTTCGGTGAAACACCAATTGAACTGCTGTTTTTTTTCGCACTATCTTCTTATAGCGGAGGGTCAAAAGTAATTGACTGCCCTCATGGTTATCCCTTTATGCTCTGCTATTGGAATAAATCTTAGTCTGAACAATCTGAGATGAACAACCAGGATCACCCACGCGCGAAGATCCTCCTACGTGCCAAAGGACGTGCTTGCCTTGTAGGAAAGGAAGGTCGCCTTTGATGGTAGAATCTACTAGAGGAATAAAGTTTGGGGGGGGGGGGTAGGGAAGGGGACAATCCATAATCAGAATATAGCGAAGGGGATCACGATGGAGATGGAGAAGGGATCTGAATTTTTTTGCGCTCGACCGCCAAAATAACCGATACGCAATTCTCTAGCGCCCAAGAATGCGTTTTCACACTGTTCACGGTAAACACTGAATGGCATTTCGAGTACCTAGCTTTTGGGAGCCATTATGAAGGCAAAAACTTATTCCAACAATTTTTTCATGAACAAAAGCCATATGTGCCGCAGAAAATTTAAATCACTGATGCTGAAAATATGAATTTGTGTTTTAAGCTTCAACTCAAAAACTCCGAACCTAAATGACCTGACCATGCTTTGAATAGTGTGAGTCATGGCTGGATTCCCCTGAAGTCCTCATTTTCAGGATGTGGTGGTGACGTGGAGGTGTTCCATCCGATGGAGCTGGAGCGTTCACAAAACACCGGACTACCAATTCGTGGTACTGTGGCGACCGTATTCGGTGGCAAAGATACGGTAATCGGTATCAAAGCGGTCGAAGGAGGAGGTAAGCCGCCGTTCTTTCAGCGTCATTTGGGGCTGTATCCTACCTATCCTTCCCCAGGGAGACGCGTCCCCCGCCGCTGATCCTATCCTATGGTTGGGAGGGGGAGAGAGACGAGGTTGCGTCATAGGACAGAGAAGAGTGCCTCAACAGGAGGAGGGTAGCTACAACACCACGCGCTCAACGGCGGGTCCTATGACGCAAATCTGTCTCCCCAAGCTTGGGATAGAAACAGCGGCGGAGACGCGTCCCCTTGGGGGGAGGGATAGGATATGGCTCTTTAGGTTGCTCTCGCCTGACGATGAGACGATTGTTGTATAACTAGAGCCGTAACTGCACCACCATCACGGGGCCATGGCCAGCGTTACCGTAAACCTTGAAGTGAATATTGCAGATCACTTCCTCGTACACGGCGAACAGTACTGCTGCTTGCTCCATCAGTCGTACCTCGTTGAGGGTGGAGTGGTGCCGGAACATCGGGTGCTTCGGCTGCCGTCTCCAATTCGATCGCTCAACGTCGAACGACATGGAAAGAATGACGTAGGTTTCAGATTTGAACGGCACCCCGAACAGACCAGAAACGGATAACTTGCAATTCAAGAGGCATGAGCAAGTGAGGGGGCGGGGTTTTTCGCGGATGGGCGGAGCTCCCCACTATCACTTTTGTCGTTGTCCATTTCCATGCTGTTTTCAGCTCCTTCTCTCATTTCTTCTCGAAAGTGGAATATTCCACTACAGTCTCAGCACAAACATGGAGGACACGTCCTTCGAATGTTTACAATGCTATCGTTGCACGTGAGTTTCCGAACAGATCGGCAGGTTTCCGAGTTCTTACTTATGCTACCGTAATCTAGGCGTCCAATTCAATCTGGACTACTGTGGCGAGATGGCGGAATTCTTCACGTAGCCTACTATGACGGTTTCATCCGCGTCGGTATCATCATCGAAGAGTACGACGACATGCTGCTTGTTCAGGTTCGATCCCAACACAGCGGCAGAGTGCCAGACGGGAAGATCCACTCATATCCTCTGCGTCTTTGCCCATCGATGGGCCGAATTTCTAACAAAGATGTTTTTAGCGTTTGTCGGTCTCCAAAAACAACGTGAATACACTGTT
>MU896919.1:0-13499 GCA_036418205.1 Ostertagia ostertagi | reverse complement strand
TTCGAGTTCAATCATTTTTCTCGCATCAAAAATATTTGTTGTTTTCTTCACGCTTACCGCTATCAGAGATACTGTCACGATAATTTAAAACTGAAGTGATCAGGTCATCAAATCATTTCTCACTCCTTCAAAGTCTCGAAATCTTGTACTAGCCGAGTAGCGCTGCAGCGATCTCAAGAAGTAGTATAATAATTAGAACAGGATCTGTCTAGGGACTTCGCTGGGCAATGAAGGATATTTCATTCAAGCCGTCAAAGTGTTCCCTTGAGAGTTTTGTGAAATTTGGTAGCGTAGCGCCGTCCGCCCGAGGGGTGCAATTCGAAATGCATTGCATTGCATGTAAACTTTTCGAATCAAGAAAGAAGTATATAATACTTGGGCATTTTAGGCCGGTTTCACAGTTCGCGACTCCAGAGATTAGGATAATACGCGAAAATGAAACAGGGAGATTAGGATAGTAGGGAGAGTAGGAGATTGCGCTGACAAGATTAGATACGTATCGATTGAAATCGCTGGAGAGTAGTAGATTGCGATATTACGATAGTAGGATAGTAGTAGAGTAGGAGATTAGGATAGTAGTAGTAGGATAGCGCTGACAAGATTAGATATGTATTGATCTATTCGCTTGAAGTCGCCCAATCTACTACTCTCCAGCGATTTCAATCGATACGTATCTAAAATTGTCAGCGCAATACCTTACTCTACTACTATCCTAAACTACCGCGTCGCCACTGAACGCTGCCTTATAATGTATGCATGTTATTGGCATGGATTTTTTGGCCAGCCGGTTACTTTTTGCCTAAAAAAATCACCATTTCCAAATAGTTAGTACCAAAACCCATGTAAGGGAGTTCTACGAAGTGTGATCATAGTTAGCATACTTAAAATTTTAATAAACCTCAGCAGCTAATTTCCCCATGCAGAGAGGATAGATGCAGAATACAAACCAACATACATTGTAAAGCAATGCAGTAGCTATCACATCTGACAGATTTTAGCAGTACTGACGTAATTTGCCAGTTCTTTCAATGCTGACTTGAGCAATTAGCCTAATACACAGCATTTTCCAGTCTTCTGTATGAAAACCCGGGCATTTATGATAACAGGTAGTCAGACAACAAGAATCGAAATAACCACCAAGCCACAGTTAAACACGTTATTGCTCACCGGACTTTTCCTTTCTGCTCGGGATACTCTTTCAGTCGAACACTGCGCGAGGCCATAATATATCCTGTTGGAGTGTTCCGGTATATTCTTGCAGAAACGAAATCTCTTCCACTTACAATCAACACGTCATTGTTTCCACACTGAAACGCATTCGACATTCTCAAACGAGCTCGAAAAACAACACAACAAAGAAATGTTAGAAAAGCGCAACGAAGGGACCAGAGCGCTCGAACAGGAAGCTATGTTTCATTTCATTGCATCAAACAGAAAAAAATGACCGTTCTATGACGAAGCTCTATACCCAATTACACTGGCCGATGTCAGACTTTGCGATTGGAGCGATTGTGCACCAATTGCAGGAGCGACGGATCGCTTGAGCGATATCGCTGCGAGCGACGGAGATTTACACCGCCGACCAACGATAATTCGGCGCCATCAGCTCGTAAATCTCCCGTCGCTCGCAGCTCCTTGCCACATCGGCCAAGGCACTTATCACTTATACTCGATCGCTCGAGGCGATCCATCGCTCCAAAGTGCGAGCGACGGGAGATTTACGAGCTGATGGCGCCGAATTATCGTTGGTCGGCCGTGTAAATCTCCCGTCGCTCGCAGCGATGGATCGCTCAAGCGATCCGTCGCTCCTGCAATTTGTGCACAATCGCTCCAATCGCAAAGTCTGACATCGGCCACTAACTTCGGCGGCGCGACCATTCAAAATCCTCATGCTAATATCCGGAAATGGGGTTAACTAAGAAGTTGGGCTACTGCCAGCGCGCGGACCGGGGCCGAATTCGTAACAAACCCCCTCCCAAGTCGACCATGCCTCCTTTCAAATTTTGGTTAGGCAATGGTGAGAGGGCGATGCACCGAATTGCAGTCTGGCTGATCATCTATCGCATCGTATTCAAAGGCTCAGGTGATCCTGAATAGAAGTGGAATGTGGGGCGCATCCCGACTGACCAACGACGACATCAGTGGTAATTCTTTCTAATCTCCACATAGACATACCAACAAAAAACCGAAAATAATTATGAAATAAAAAACAATATAACATAAAAAGCTGTTCAAATACAATATGTTTTCCATAAGAACCCACAGTGATTATATCGAAATGTGAGGTAGGAGAGGCAATGGTGTGTGCAAAATTTATATTAGGGTTCCACTCGGGTAGTCCATCTACACCAGTCCAGGTTTCGTTCATTACCGAATCAACATCGAGAGGAAGTTCGGTCTGAAAATTCCATTAATGAAATTCTTCATCAAGCGGAACAAGAATACTTCCACATATCACTGTAATTCTGCTGCATTGAGAATCGTTAGGCTGATGTCAGAGTCCGCGATCCTTTGCGCGATTTTCGCGATTTTCGCGATTTTCGCGATTTTCGCGATTTTGCGCGATTTTCGCGAAACCTGCGATGGATCACAGGAGTTGGAAGTGCCCGATGAATACTGCGAGGTGTTGTTTAATCCTGCTGCGAATTCTGCTTGGCAGTAAAGATTGGAAGACGAATGTTTGTGGTTCTACTTGTTTCATGTTCAATGTCTATTAGTTCATTGAAATGCTCTTGAATCGTTCCTATTTTTTTTCAGGAATCAAACCAAACCAATCACAAAATTGCAAGTGCCCCATTTGAACAATTGAAACACTGGATATGAAACAAGTGGAATCATGAGCAGTCTCCATTAAACCATAACCATCAAGCAGAAGTGACGGCGGGATTGGAGAACACCTTGCAGTATTGATGGGCACTTGTGATTTCCGTGACCCGTCGCGCAAATCGCGAAAATCGCGCGAAGGATCGCGGACTCTGACATCAGCCTTAGCTGTCTAGTTCTCGGCATGTTGTCTTCCACGTAATATTTGCGCGTCAGTAAAATTAATCTCAAACAAGGAAGTTAAGCCCACCTCAGTAATAACATTACTATTCTCTGAACTCCAATGCAACAAGAGGACAAATTCAATGAGAAGCAAAATTTCAAACTACTATTTACTGCAAAAGCTGCTGTCAGAGTTCGCGATCCGTCGTTCGATTCGTGGACTCTGACACCAGCCAAAGTTGGCAACAGAAACACATTCGGAAGGGCGGCTACATTTATTACAATTACATGCCACTATGAGCCACATTTTGACGAAAATCTTCGCAAGCTAGAGGCTGCTAATCTCACTCCAAAGGACAAAATAAATCCACCATCAATATGAGACACGACTTACCGAAATAGACACCATTTTGCCTTTGGGTGTATTCTTTGCGTACACAGTGTCCCCTTCATCATTTTCTTCGTCTACTCTCCACCCTATCTTCTGCGCAAAGCCGGATCGTTGAAAAGGTGCTCGACTTCCCGGAAAGCAGCAGCTGCAGTTTCCAGTGCAGATGCGTACTGAAAGCAATAGCACCTGACTCACAAGCGATTTCAAGCTGACCTGAATAGTGCTATCGAGAACTTGTTAAGAAGTTCGTTAGTTCTAAGTGGATCAACAAGCTTGCTCGAAAACTCTTGAGCCGAACCACAATGAACCAGCACATAAAAATACATGACAAAGCAAAATAATACGACTCGGAAGACGTACCTTCTCGTTTTGGCCTGATAACGTATCAGTAACACCATGTAATGTGACTGACGTCATAGCAGCCAATCCTTCAAGAAAGAAATTATTGAAGCACATCATCAACCATCAATCAAAACAAAACGAAGCTACAGTATGCATTGGTTGGAGAAGCAAATCTGAAGACGTTCAAGTCTTCCAAACCATATATGTCAGGCCACCAGTGCTATGCGGTAGGTAAAGCCAAGAAGGCGTGAGTATAGGCTTAGTCTCACGTTTTAACGTTGGTTTGTTCATTTGTTTGTTCAGCTGCGTGCTGTGCTAACAAGTTTTTAGCTTGAGTTTTGGCGCGAGCAAGTCTCAGGACAAGAGCGCTCGCTTTTCAAAGTACAGGTACGAATTGTACTTTCACAAAAAAGTGGAGAGAAACGTGTCAAACGTCGGAAAATATCTTGTTGTACGACCAGAACTGGGACTGAAGCAATGATATGAAGAGTACGTAATAACTTCGTATAGCATAAATTCATCCTCCATTTCGCGTATTTTCATAGACTATGTCCAAGCAAATTTACGACAAGTCACGTATACAATCAAGGCCACTCCGCACGATCGAAGTAAGGGTCTCGATAACGAGTAGTAGCGTGGAAAGGACCACCAGTTCGGAAAAAAAAAAAGAAAAAATCGTTGGAAATAGATCTTTGACAACGATGACGATATGGCGAAGACAGCAGAAGAGCGCGAGATGAGAGATTGGACGGAGAGAAAGAAGTTCTCCGAGACTAGAGAGCACGCAGCTCAGTAAGTCTACCTAGATCACAGATTACTTACACGGTGGGCAACAACAAGGAGATGCGACTACACGTTTTGGCATCCTAACTAAATGTTGTTCTGTCTAGAGCATCTTCTTCGCACCCAACGATCCTACAATGATCGAGAACGCGGTGCAAAGGTTGTTCAAAAGGGTGAAACTTCCAAAGTGAGTACACTCGGGACCACCTCGAAGATGGCACCACTTCTGTGAACGATTACATACTACCGGTACATTCATGCTTTCCTTATTCAAGAATCGTTCTCGTTTTCCGGTAAGTCCTGGTAAATACCCCATGTCAGTGACGTTTCTTTCATTTCAGCAGATCTCAACGTTTCAAGCTTCGCTCTCGTCAAAAAGCCAGGTTACCAGCACGAGCTGTGAGCCAGGTTTACAACAGGAAAACTATCCTTTTTCACAAAGTTCTTGGAAATATAAGAACTGCTGATTCTAAACAGAATTTGCTAACAAAAGACCACTCAAGTCCACTCAGATCGCTGTTCTACTATCCAAAAAAAAACTTACTGGCAATAAAAAATTAAAGCAGCTGCGGCGAACAGTTGAGTAAAGTTTCCAAGTGTAAGGTGAGAACCGATCGATGCCGCTCACGTGTTGAGAGGCCATCGCACAAATAATAATCCAGAGGTAACAACAAAGAAACAATACGATGATGACCATTTCCCACTTGTCAACCAGTTCCGTGCTCATATTCTAGCTTCTGATTGGTGTAAAACCACACTGGAGGGAACAAATTTCTCCCAAACGTGCATCCAAAATAAGGACAACCAGGCTATCAAAAAAGATAAAAACTGCACTTCACGAAATGCGCCATTAGAACGCCGCCATACCAATATCTATCTATTTCTAAGAATTGTTTGCACTAGACTTCTCACAAGTATTGATGTTGGCGCAATGCGGCAGACCTGTCGCTCTTTGATAAATGTATATCCTCTAGACAAATGAGCGAATGATGGTTCATACAGCCAAACAGTGCGAGCTGGAATAGTGACCCAAAAATTACAAACTGTCCAGCATCGACACACATCCTTGCTCCAAAAAAGTTTGATTAATATTCTTCAAGATTCCCGTCTGTAAACAAAAACCAAAATGGCGTCAAACAACAAATAAGGCTGTGCAATGCACATGCGACAGCAAGTTTCACGTCAGACTATTTTTTTTCGTTCGCAGCAGGTTGGCCGGACGCATAGTCGGTCGGACGACAGCAACGACTGCAAGTGTCGCACAGCATTGGATGCGTATCGATCGTCGGACTTGCCTGAGTATTCGACGATTAGATGCAGTCAGACAGTCAGACAGTTGCGACCGTTGCTGTCGGACGACCGACTATGCGTGCGCCCTTTCTTATCAAGTTTCTAAGCGACAGTATGGAAAATGTATGCGAGCAACAAGCTGGTTGTAAGGATGCAGGAAAATAAAATTTTCCTTTAGAAGTTCAACACCCGACATGTACTCAGCTGGCGCGCTTAGTACATGCAACTTATCTGCATTCCAGAAAGCTTAAGGTTCTACATAAAAATAATAGTTTGAGGGAGACGAAACCGGTCAGGGAGCCACCACATAGAAAGCGACGCACGGTTTAAGTGCTTCCTAGGAAACCTTTGTCCAAGCACATTTCACCTGCTGTCGAGCGCTTGCCGGCAGATTTATGAAGGGGTAGGGGTTCGGCGTCGTCTAATCTTTGATCGTCTACGGCGCTCGTCACAATAAAGCGTGATCACTGAGCCCGGAGAGTTGCCTCGAAGTAAACATAGCTAGTTCTAAACGATGTCAGACGAATGGAAGAAGCATAGAACGTAGCGGGATCTTGGCGTTAGTGCTTAGAAGGGCAGCTCTGGCGCAAGGTAGGCTGCTCATTGTAGCAAAAGTCGAACTGTGCAAAGTCAATCTGGCTGCGGCAGTTCCGATATAACACTTGACTAAATCATGAAAGAATCATAGTCAAAAAATTCGAATATACTCCTCCCTCAAGTTATTTCTTTTGCCACAAATATGGGTTCGATGCGTGTAAGTGAAAACGTTCAAAAAACCGAAACAAGAATGACAATTCGAGAGTGATTCGAAATTATAGAATTCAACCGCACGTAACGTATCACAGGTAAAGACGCATGTCAGCTTCGGGCGAATCGAGCGAGTTCGCTAGCGTCAGCGGTCGCGTCGCGGTCAGCGAGTCACTCGATTCTGTCAAAGTCTGTCATCAGCTTAAATCATTGCGTCGAAATCCCATCAAAAAAGGGATATACGCATCACTCGCTCGATGGTAATCTGGGAGAGAAGTTAAGTTCGTGCTGAGCCATTTACTGGCATAGTAGGTATCGGTCCGTGGTAGACTTCAAATGCCGCCTAACTGAACCTATCCTCATTTCGCAGTGTGGTTCTGACCGGTAATCACGTAGTAAAAGAGCTAAAAGCTAATAATTACTGCCCGCGAGGTTAAAAAATCGATCGTAACAATGAGTCGAGATAGAATGTCAACAGCGACAAGAATAGTTGATCAGTGGTGTTTACGGCGGTAGAAGCTCATTCGCAAAACAGGTTGGCGACACGTCATAGGAAAACATGGCGAGACACATGCACCTGATCGATGAGAGAGTAGTGTGAATTTGATGAAATAGGAAATTCTGCTCTGCAAACGCACGAATAATCAAACATGCCATGCCTGGACGACGCGTGGCCATCCACGGTCGATTAGGAAAATGACCTTTTCCCGTTGCAAATCTAGCTAGCTATGATCACATTTGGACCGGATTCATATTCATAGTTGCTGAGATTACGAAACCTGACTTTCCATCAGGGTCAATCGTCCGTTCGCACCGTTCGAACGTGGATCGTATGTAGGTTGAGCATGGTTTTTACGTCTTGGGAAAGTCCGTACTGGGGATACAGGTCGTAATTCTGGAAGTTGAATTGGCCATTCCTGCATGAAAAAGGGTCTTTCTCACGTCTGTTTTTTTTTTCTGGAGTTTAGCAAAAAGAAAACATAAAGTGCGCTGCATGAGCGACGCAATAGTCGCAGCTCTCTGGGGAAGAAAGTGGCGAATTGGGAAAATCATTGGTCTCGAAATCACATACTGGTAGACGGCTATGATGGGAGGTAGTGGGTCCGGAGATTGTATTGAGAGGAGCTTATATAGCCTGGTGGGGGGGATGGGGCGTATGGATCTTCTACAGGGAGGAAGACGATTTTCGGAGAAGTGCAAACGCGATGCCTGACTCTGTTTCCCATCTCCTACTCCCCTAGTCCCGTGATCAATCCGTATTTAGTGGCTTCACCTATGTAATCTCGACTAATCTCTCTCTCATCAATAGTCTTCTAGTCCCCAATCGACACAGATTTCTTCTTCATCTTCGCATATTCACCTATTCTCTGAGAACATTATATAGGAATACTCTCGCCTTAGCGCACTTTGCTTCAAAAAACAGTTCATTGACGCATTACGGGGAACAGCGCTTAATCTGGGCCGGGCCATTTACACGGCTCCATGAGATTAACTGTGGCACCTAACATACTATCATTCCAACATAGGATTTGCTTTCTGCTGTTCGGTTCAATCGAACCGACGACGGTACACATGAACAATAACCATTACATTCAGCCGAATGTGAAAATTCTGTTTAAAGCAACAGTCCAGGCAGGGTTTCAACTACTTGGTCATTAGGCGGTCAAAACATGCCCCAGCCCAACTAAAGTTTATAGGAAATGTCTTTAATTTCAAAACCTACCTCTAAAATGCGCTGGAAGGGGTCGAAGTCCTCTTGGAGGGGGCGGATCACCCATAAAGAGGCGGATCGCCCAACATTCGCTGTGCAGAGCGCTTGCTCGACTAGCGGTCGTTGCGGGACCGCCGCGCTGTATGAGGTCGATTCCATAAGAACCCAATTGAAGCGCTTCAATTTCGATTGCTGGCAATAGTTATGTAACTTTTTTTTTTTTGCTGGTATTTGTTTTTTTTTTGTTGTTTTTTTTTTTTTGTTTTTTTTTTTTTTTTGTTTATTGCATGGCTATTTGCCAGCAGTCAACTGGAGCGCATGTACTACGGGCAGGTTCGGACAACTCGTCCAACACACATCTCCCTAAACGGCCGGGGGAGTCCCTGTCTAAGCCCCTGCCCGACGTTTTTTTCTACTTTTTCTATCTCCATTGACCAACTTCTCACCTGCAACGTCATTATAGGTGGTCCTTACCCGCGAATTCGTTCCTGGATTGTTGCTTTAGGCTGCTTTCATAGTCTGCGGTCCGTGCCGTCCGCGCCGTCCGTGCGGACGGCTCGGACAGGGTGAAAAACGTCAACACGCGCTCTGGCGCACAATGCGTACTTGGCGCGCAGTCGGCGCCTCCCTCGATCGATACCTCGGTTTAAATGCATTTCCTGCATTTTTCGAAGTTTGTGAAGATGTGTTGCGTTCATTCATGTTTTTTTTAGTTCGTACTTCGTATAAACACATGAAATGAAATGACGAACTCCTTGGGTCTTATTGTCACGTTCTCACGTAGCCAATCCACGCCGACTCGATCGGAGCAACTGAAACATATCAGCTAAGGCAAAGAAGAAGTCTCAACTAAAAAAAACATGAATGAACGCAACACATCTTCACAAACTTCGAAAAATGCAGGAAATGCATTTAAACCGAGGTATCGATCGAGGGAGGCGCCGACTGCGCGCCAAGTACGCATTGTGCGCCAGAGCGCGTGTTGACGTTTTTCACCCTGTCCGAGCCGTCCGCACGGACGGCGCGGACGGCACGGACCGCAGACTATGAAAGCAGCCCTAACTATGCCCAGATGGTGAAATTACTGCCGTTCGATTCAAATGTTCAAGTTGTTCTCTGCTATACTTATCAAACAAAAAAACAACATTTCACATGTCCATGCAACATGAAAATCTGCTCTTGAAGTAACAACCTCAGATCGAACTGGTGAGATAACAGCGCTTGATAATGAGAGCGACAAAAGGACGTGTCTGGACGTGTTTTTCCGCTAACCATAAGCTGTAATCCATGTTGCATGCTAGGGAGAGCGAAGTATCTCGTCCAGATGCTAAGATTAGTCGCCAAATGCTGATTTTATAAGACTTAGGGCCATTGTCGCGCACTCCTTCCGCGCCGCGACAGAACGGCGCATGACTGTGTTACCGTGGCTATCCCTATCTCACCCACTGAATGGTTCTTCGACATGACCCTTCTGTTGGGGTTGCTTATATAGTCTGTCTTACACTATTCAACATCCGACGTAATTAAAAGACCCTAACTGTTCCTTTGACGCTTTCTCCATATGATTGGATACAGCCACCCTCTGCGCTTCACTAGTTGTGGGAATCTTTGGGAGCTGTTTAGGCTATAATCGAGCTTTTGTGGCTTCACATTCACTCAGAGGGATGAAGAGCTCCATCTGAGATGGTGTGCACGCCGAATTGAAGTCCGCTGGTCAGAGTTCTTTTTAATGCTATAGGACCCGCGTAGAAATAATTTAATACTACACATTTAATATCCATTTTTCACTGCTCTTGTGTTAATTCGAGAGCCAGTGCTGACGTGACTTGGATTGTTGTTTGAACGAAATGTACGTGGGCTAGCAAGAAATGTGTAGCTCCTATATATGTTAAAATTTCGGTCTTCAAATGGCTCCTCCAACCCAGAGGAAAAGTCCCTTGGGAACTCGAGGAAAAAAAGTAAAAAAGTTGTGTCCGTTCCACTTGCATTCAAGTGCGGCACAGTAGTACATGAACGCCATCTATTTTACTCGAACGATTAGTCAACTTTACGTCACGCTCACTTTAGACCAATAGAGCTCCACTAGGGAGACGCTGCACCAAAGGATCAAAACCACTTCGTTCATAGCATAGTTGCTCTCGCTCAGGCCGATGTCAGACTTTGCGAATCGCGCGATTCGCTAGCGTCTGCGGTCGCGTCGCGGCCAGTGAATCACTCAATTGGCTGGTACCGCAACGCGACCGCGGACGCTAGCGAATCGCGCGAATCGCTAGTAGCGAATCGCGCGATTCGCAAAGTCTGACATCGGCCTTAGTGCAACGCATCACCGCAAATGCTGGCCAAACAGAGAATAATGGGGGGATGAATAATCAATATTGCAGCAAGGAAGCTATGAATCAACGTAGACAATTTTTCGGTGGCTCGCGGGGGGGGAGGGAGCAGCCCACGACATTGCGTCAGATCACGAAAACGCTTGGTTTTGAGACTCAGCCTTAGAGAAGAAGAGCGACTCCGGGGTGGGTAAGTAATTTTCGTTCTTTCCGGAGTTTGTCCCTCTCCGTTAAGCTTTCTACAGCCCCTCCCCCACCTCTCTGTTAGGCTTTCTACAGACCCCCCCCCCCTCAAGAGACACATCGCACCTTCGAGTTTAACCGAGCATTTAAGCGTTTGAGAACATCAACGTATAAAAGGATAACTAATCAGTACACAAGTCCACGAACTAAATTGACCAGTTATAGTAAGTATGGGTAAGGAAAACCATGTGAACTAACAGATGCCTTTCACAACGCCAGCTTCTATCTCGAAAACATCGACAGTTGGCGTCACAAGCAGCGTAAATACGTACGAATCGGTTACCTTTATGAAAAAAACGACTCACCTTGTAGGAAGAACAGCGTTCCCTGATATGATAAAGAACCATTTTATCGCAACAGTTATCATTAGTAGCACGTCTGTGAGCTGATACGCACTTTCACAGAATGCCGGAGGAAGTGCGTATTTGCGTCGGGTTGAGCGCTATCAATCAACGTCACGGAACAGCGGCTGCTCCAGCTGAGCACGACTGGGTCAGCTTCTGTCCCAGCCTACCGACATCTGGTCCTGACCCCTGCTCTTGCGCAATAGCGAATGTAGATGTTGGTCGCTATGACAGAGTTGACTTTTTTCGCTGTTCGCGTCGCGAAACTTTTCGCTGCGGGAGCCCAGGCTCACCCTTGATCACGGGTGGACCTGGGGACAAGAGCGATTTATCAGTATGGTGAACTGGTCCCACCGTAATCCGCGTTGCACTGGAGCGCGCTGTTGAGCATTGGAGCGCGGAACACGTCGGAAACAAGGCGACATTGCGCGCCTCACCGCGATCGTGGGTACGTGGTACCAATTCAACATGCAAAAGAATCATTTTACTGACCTGGAACTCTCGCAGCAAAAAAGTTTTGCTCTACGAAAAGCGAAAAAAATCGCTTCTATGCTGAAAAGGCAACCTTCTAAAAATCAAGATAGGGGTGGTCAGTGATGCAGGTGTGAAGAAAAGTTCAGTAAAACAACCCAGAACCCGAGAAATGAGACCTCCTTTGCCCGTTGATTCCCGCGTTGGGCGCGGCTCATCGGTGCTGACGTCATCAGCACTCTGTCTGCTACGCGACTGGAAGCCGGCGAGGGTGGGCGGGCAGCGGCGATAGCGGCGCGAGCGCGGCCATGCTAAATCGCCGATGACGTATCCTTCGCTGCGTGCCGGTCTGCACCCTCATTTGGTCCACCAGTCTTTCCACAAAATAGGTTCCCCTTCTTCGATTTCCGCATGTATAGGTTCAGAATGTTAGACAGATGCCGTGGCGCATATCTAAGAAGCAATCTCAGCCAGTCCACTCAGCATTTAGCTACTCTAGACTGGTTTTGAATGTATATTCACCGCTAACAACCATCGTAGACACTGTTGACTGGTGCATGGGAATCGCTAAACTTACCGCTTCCCTTTCAAAAAACGAGAAGAGCGTCGGTTGCAGACCATATACCACAAGTAGACGATGGCTCACCACGACATGGGGCGGTATTCAATCCTTCCCCCAGGGGGATATATCCCCCTACTCTGATTCAATCCTCTGGGGGGACAAAAAAGGGTTGCGTCATAGGACCTAGCATACCTCTGTGTTTCTACCTGCCAGACAGTTAGAGCAGCGCGACCCCTCAGGGAAAGAGTGCTTCATCAGTGGAGGGTAGTAGCGCTGCTCTAACTGTCTGGCAGGTAGAAACACAGAGGTATGCTAGGTCCTATGACGCAACCCTTTTTTGTCCCCCCAGAGGATTGAATCAGAGTAGGGGATATATCCCCCTGGGGGAAGGATTGAATACCCCCCTGGTTCATAGTGATAGCTGTTAAATGATAGTTGTAATTAGTGACAACTGATAGAATACAACAGGCTAATCATTTCATTGGCAGAAAACATTTACATTTTGTGGAGGCCGTCGTCACTTGTGGTGTATGGTCTGCACCCGACGCTCTTCTCGTTTTTGAAAGGGAGTAAGTTTTTGAGCTTGAGTTGTTCGTCACTAATTACTGTGGTTAGACAAGGGCTGAGAGTCTCATAGATCTTCTGAGTTGTATGCAACCAGAATTAGGAAACTTTTCCTCGACGGTCTAAGATGTGTGAATTCAAATTGAGGTCGAAAATTGCTAGCAATTCCTAAGTGAAGTGGCTCGCTTTTTTATAGTACGCTTTGTTTACGATGGAGAACACGAGCAAGGCACAGTTTTATAAATAAGCAATTAACACAATCCTAAGGGGTTTTCTTTTCAGCCATGGCGTCCAATGTGCTCTTCGACAATCCAGTGACTACACTCGTATCCCATTCACGATTGTCTTCAGGTTCTTCACCCGTCGTCGCTACCCGCCATAACATTCGAGCGATGAACTGAAATGAGCGCAACTTGGCACGTATTATAGGAACGGCTTATATGGATGGAGTGAATTATCCTCAAAGCGACATGTTGCTTCGTTGCCCTTTTGGGTACACGACAGAAGGCCCGTCGCGCGGCGAGAAGGCAGAGACGCAGACTGGTCAGCGGACGAGTCGCAGCGCGTACTGTAGCGATTTCGCGTCAAGTTAAACGAATGTGCTATAGTACGTCCCACATCACACAATACGCGCTGCGACTCGTCCGTGGCCAGTCTGCGTCTCTGCCTTTCGCTGTGCGACGGGACTCCTGTTGACTACCCTGTCCTGGTGGATTATATAAGAGATGGGAGCCTG
>MU896918.1:0-10020 GCA_036418205.1 Ostertagia ostertagi | reverse complement strand
TTTTTACGATGTATAGTAATTCACGCGGAGAAACACTTCAGGACGAAACGGGCGAGCCTGGAAAGAATAATTATTTTGAGTTTATGACAACTTCTTTGTGAGCGTTCCTCCCCAGTCCTTCATCCACCGATCAACTACCGTCGCGATTTCGGTTGCGGGTCCTTGAAATTGCGACCCCTCCCTCGGCCCATGACCAAAATGCGACCCCTCGTTCGAATAGTGCGAACGGACGGTTGACCCTGGTATCCAGGTTGTATTCTAAGAGATTTGACGACAGCGCTAAAAATTGTCTTCACTGAACAGTATTTGACAGGAGGGCGCCTGTTTTTCTGAATAGTTGAGACAAAATATAGCTTCTGATTACTGGAACTCTTCAGTTACAGCTTTTGAACACAGGCAGTGATAGCAATCAGTCCTGGATCCACAACTTACAAGATAAAGTGAAAAAGCCAACTCTGAAGATTGAACAATTTGCTCATGTCATTGGGGGGGGGGGAGGGGAGGGGGCGCTCAAGTGAGTGAGCCACTCACAGTACCTACAACTAAGCCTACGAGAGGGAAGGGATTCTGGAAAAGCATGTCAGCAATTTTTGTTCTCCCTAACGTTCATAGATTTTCTGGGCTTTGTCCTAGTGTCACCTACCAGCAGTTTTCGGATGTCCTGTTTTAGAGTCCCTCCCTCCCCCGCCGAGGACATGAGCGCCAATTTTCCCCGTTTTGACGGCTTTCCGGCTGCTGAAAAATCCTCTAATCTGTATTAGGGACGTTTGGGCCCGCGCTGCCTTGCATGCTACTGAAGATGTCCTTGAAGGCAGTGATCAAGATGGCTGAATCGCAGTGCGGTTTTGATTACGTCATGGAACGCTGTTGGTGAGGGGTACCCCCCCAGGAGGCCCGTCGCGCGGCAAGAAGGCAGAGTCGGCGGACGAGTTGCAGCGCGTGATGTGCGATGTAGGACGTGCAATGGGACACTCTATTTAACTTGACGCGAAATCCCTATAGTACGCGCGCGACTCGTCCGCTGACTTTGCCTTCTTGCCGCGCGACGGCCTCCTGGGGGTAACCCATCTGGGCGCTAACCCGCTGGTGGCAAGCGTCGTTAAGAGACAATTTCAACCCATCCCTTAGGCGGTATGAAGGGTTGCTACCCCACCATGCAATGACGGGCATCAGAACCCGTATATCGCCCTCTCACAGCCATCGTAATTACGCCTTCGAGTAACACACGGCAAGGGTCCGAAGCAGTGTGGTCACTTGCCAAGAGACTTCTCTGTTTCAGCGACATTCACAATTCTAGTCTCTGGCCCAAAACACATCTTCTAATAGACAAGACTGGGCGCTCATGTCCTTGGGGGGGGAGGGGCCATCCGACAACAAGGCCGATGTCAGGTGACACTGGGACCTAAGCCCAGGAGACGGGGAAGAGACGCCAGGGAGCACATATATTGCTTGCATCTTCCTCAGGGGGGGGGGAAATATTTATTTTTTTGTGTCCTTTCCTGCTAAGGGCACCGAGTTCCAAGCCAAGTAACTGGACTTCTCACTGGCTGTGTCCCCCCCCCCCTCTCCCCCTCAGGAATGAGCGCCTAAGACAGATTTTACACTGCTAGCATACTTACATTGCTTCGAGGCGGTCGCTGAGTCTCGTCTTCCATTGAAACGCTGTACTTTCGGTTGTGAGTTGTGAGACAGATATAGTAACAATGACCGTGACCTCTCTTGGTGGAGGTATTTAAGGATCATTCGTATCTTTATCGAGCATCACATGTCTCCACTACTCATTCCTAGCCATATCCAGTGACTTCTTCAGTTGCAGAGCGTCGATCATCGTCCGATCTCGTCCCAGTGTAGGCCGTGCATCCGACCTCCGCTCAAGTTGTAGCATCTATTGAAAGGTGTTGCACATACGATGATGACTTGTTGACAGAAACTGTATTACATGAACTCGACGTTCGATAAAATTTGGCTCGTGTGTGGTCTTTTTGGGTATGCTTCTGGAGCCACAAGCCAAGATGGTACAACAACTTTATTCGGCTAACGTTTCGGCTTGGTCGCCTTCGTCAGAGCCTGGAAAGTCAAAGATCAGTGCGACCTACCGCAGACATCATTTCAAACTTCGAAATAGTCCCCATAGACCCGTAGCCTCCAGGGGGTGCCATAAATCACAAACACCAGTCAACTCACCTTAGAACGCACGGTAGGATTTTGCTGAGACCACCGCTAGACTGACTCGCTGTGGGTGGCTCCAGATGACCTGGCCCATCGGCATGGAGCCGATGGCGCTCAAAGCCCACAAAGGTCAGCGAAGGTGGCGAGATCCTGGTTGTGGCGTAAGAATATCATCTTTCTATTAATTTGATTTTTGGCGCTGCGTCCAAAAGGCCTCAAAACTTTTTGCGCACTGAGGGGGTTTAGGGCTCTTCGTGTCAAACATCCTATACAGAGGCTGAATCCGCGCCTCCGTGCATTGATCCGAGCCACCAGCGGAGGGCAGTCTCGGCTTTGATTGTAGACGCCCGTCTAGGTGTTCCTTGTTACTGGTGCAGAACGGTCGCCCAGTTTCCCCGTGTCAAACAAGGATACCATGCAGTCCAACCTTTGGGCTGCTTAGTGAGCACGAGGCATCCATAAACATGTACGGCCTCTCGACCACCCAAGTGGATGACATTTGTCAGTGAGTGTCTTTGTATGTCGGATGTGGTACAGATGGCACGAGCCAGGTGATCAGAGAGACCAAACGATGCCATGAACGTCCCCTCGTCTACCCGCACTATGCGACCACCCAGTCTAGAGGCGAGTTGGCTGTAGGACCAGCCACTGCGGTGGCGGACACCCGAAAGTGTGGGCGAAACACTAGGTGGGCTGGGCGCGGAACCCATGCTGAAACCTACGTGGCCTTGTCGTCATCGGCAATTTCATGACAGGAGCTGGTAAAACCTGTATGCTTACCGATCCCGCTTCACGCGCTGGAGGCATCCCACTTACCTGGTGGATTGCATCTTTAAAGGCAAGCCCCGGTATAAAACTGGTGGTAAGAGCGCTCAGTGGAATGAAGCTGCGACAGCCCGGACATTAGAAGGCAACATGCAACGCAGAAATCTGCTGGTATCGCTTGGTTTAGAATTTAAATCTTACAAAAAGGCGTTGCGATGTGGACGATGGCGAGGGCAGGGGCGGTCAAAGAGACAAAACACCGAAGCAGCATCCCGCCCAGTCGAGAGGGTATGAGATGGGTGGGAAGCGTTGCAACGAGGGTCGATGGTTGCAGGCCCGTAAGGATTAGCGCCCTAACCGCGCAACTTTGCGGCTAAGCTGGACTGATCTGAGTGGGTAGGGGGGACCTTACAGTTTCCCTCGCGTTATCCTTCCCACAAGTTGGGCTAATCCCGGGGTTTGACTTCAACGGAAAACTATTACAAATGCGTAGATGTCCAGTCGGGCTCTGTGCCGAATCTCCATCAAATTCAACAGGAACTACTCATAGATAACATTTTTATTTTCAAATTGTAAGTTATTCCGCTATTTGACAGAATAGGATTACTTTACTGTCAGGAATTAAGTTGAACACTAAGTAGTTACGGATACTAATGGTGATGGATCACCTCTATAGAAATTCCGCATAATCAGATTCTGGTAGATCTTCTTTATCGTGCACCGATTCCAAAGTACTTTTCGAATATTGTTCTTCTAACGGTTTTGCGGCCTCCTCAGCTGTTCCTATGGTTTTTCGATCTTCGTCATCATCCATTTGTGTTTGCAACACTTCCATCTCTGACACAGTTTTCACAGGGCTTGGTTTTACGGGTAATGCTTGTTGAAGCTTTTGTTTCATAGCCGACATCAAGAATCGCCGTTGTTTCGACAGTAATTTTTGATACTCTGCATCAAATTTTGTCACTTTCTCATCACTCGCCTTCTTTACTCCTTCCTGCAACAACCATAGACTCACTTCATTCCCTACGGTACGGTTGTGACCATTTTTTGGGAGTACCCGTCAGGAAGCCCGTCGTGCGGCGAGAAGGCAGAGACGCAGAGGGGTCAGCGGACGAGTCGCAGCGCGTACTGTAGCGATTTAGCGTCAAGTTAAAGAATGTACTATAGCACGTCCCACATCACACAGCACGCGCTGCGACTCGTCCGCTGACCCGTCTGCGTCTCTGCCTTTTCTCCGCGCGACGGGCCCCTTATTGGGTACCTTTTTTTGATAGCGACAGAGTAAAACTTCCAAACCTGGCACAGTACTTCAATGGTGACACGGTGCAGAAACACGAACTGTATACCCTTCTGGATTGCGCCATGACGTTGATTACGAAGCCATCTCATGACGGACACACCCGTTGCATCTTTGCCCTTCCGGATTCTCTCCAATAACAGCACAATTCCTGCAGGTAATAACTGAGAAATCTTACTGAAAAGTCAGCCTAGAAATTGAGTAAGTGCTGTTCATACTGAAAGTTATTGGAGGGCTCATACCGTAATTTTAACACATTGACGACTGCATGACGCGCATGCGCGCCACACTTTTTCACGCGGATCAGGCTCGTTTTTTATTTGACATTTCTCGTATTCAAAAACTGCCTTCAGACACTATCTTATCCGGGTGACAGCGCACCAATTACTAGCAATGTTATTTTCGAAGAATAATGACGATTGGAAAAAATAAACAAAAAGATGGCGAGCTACACGCACAACGGGCTGCCGTCAATGTGCTAAAAAATGTAATATTGTACCAGTGAAATCTCTTACCAAGTAAAGTGCATGTTCGGCCAATACCTGCTGAGCAGTGAACAACAACAGGATGACCAGTCGGATTTTTCAACATCTCGTTCAGAATTTCTATGATCGGCGCTAAACTGGGTGGAGCAGACTGATCGTCCCATACAGTGCAATGTATATGTCGTAGCTTTATTTCGCGATCCCTGTAAAGGAAGAATATTGAAACCCATTAAGGCTATTTGTCAACCCCGCGACAGCTTTTAAACCAAACATTAAATGAAAGCATGATATACAGGGGGGCCAAAAAAAGACATTTTGCCTATGTCGGACTTCGGCTCTTTTTTCTTCGCAGAGATTGCTGTCGTTGACGGGAGTTCCTCAGCAGAGTATTCCCTAAGTGTCCCTCTATAAGTGACGCAGGCCTCTCCTTCACTGCCCTCACCGTCTTCAGAATATGACGTCATCTGTCACCGTCGTCAGGCTCAAGGAGGTCTACCGTAAGAGCTTCAGCCTGAAGCTCTTACGCAATTTCGTGAATCGATTTAATGTTTGGATAGTTTTCTAGAGGCATTAGCTACCACTGTGCAAATCCCCTCGGAACTAGCTTTCCAGTAAGGGTCGTTATGGTACACGATCCTTCGAAGACCCCATTGAGATCGACCAGTGCACCATGTTTCCAGGGCAAATTCTTCTGATGCCGTCCACGTAGGTGGCCCACATAAAAAGCCATCTCGATTTCTTCTCACAACATGCACACATGAACTCTTTACATAATAAGCTCTTTGAACCCTTCTGCTTCTAATGAGCAAATGTCTTAAATCCCCATCTGGCACGTGGAGAGAAAAAATGTCCTTTATTTTTATTGCCGCCCCTGTATGTGTAACTTAGACATAGTTGGATTCAACTTTCCTGAATTTCCTTGATAGCCTCCACTACGCGTTGAACCGTGTTGCTATTCTTTCTATTCTCTTATCCTCTCCTGTGTAAAAAAACGGAGCACGATACTGCTCCGCGCAACACCTCGCCCAACTAATGACAACCGTTTCATGTAACGAGGTGCAAACACCCGGCTTGCATATCCAGATGCCTCCGTAACGATGGGCGGGACCCCCCCGATAACCCTTCTTTTTTCTTTCCCCCCACGCAACACACACACCCTCCCGCCATTTCCTGTTGACCCAAATAAACGTGTAACACAAAAACACCTCAATATCATACTGCCACAGATTGTTGCTGCAGAAAATGCTTTCGCGTGGATGCGACGCGCATTGTACGTGACTGCGGCAGGAACACTATAATTCACGCTGACTCCGGGTGCTCGCTCTGTCCAAACGGCTTGTCTTGTGTGCCGGGATTTATTTTATACGTTTGGCAGTGCTCGAAAGGAAACGGACGAGCACTAGTCCAGGTTTTTAGAACGAAATTACCCAGAAGTCATCGTGTGTCCCTAGAAACATGGGAGAACGATGCAATAGAAGAGGAACCGTGTGTGTACCTTTTTGAATACATTTGTTTGTAATCACCCACTTGTTCTTCACTGCCCAGTCAGACAGAACGTTCCCATGCGCTGACGTCGTCTGTGTGATCAATGTGATGGTCGTGTTGCCAATTTTCAATGGTTTCCCTTTCTCCGTCGGATAATAGAGTGCACATTTTTCCTTACCATCTGAGCGAACTTCTTTAAGGCTTATAGAGCCATTAAACTTCTACAGATGCTATAGAAAAGCAAATTGCTTACATTCCACTAATCTACACAGCATAACAATCGTGCAACAATTCTCTTGTAAAATCATATGCCAGAAATCGGAGATTGTCAAAGGAAGAGGACCCTGGAAATGTTTCACCATCACTCAATATTACATAAAATTGATTTTATGTTAAATAAACGAGGAGGAGTAAAGCACTCAGAAGCGGTGCTCATCAAGCCAGTTTGGTAAGCGCCACGCTTTCTAATTTCACAAAAACCGTAATAGCATTTGAATGTAATCAGGCATAGTACAAAGACTTTTGTGGGGTCATTTTTCAAAGCTCTTTGTTTCCTCTTGCGCTTGCGTTCATTTTTGAACCCTTCCACCTGAATTCCGCGGGCTTCCAGAGTTCCTGATTCAAAAAAAACAGCGGGAATTCTTTGACCTCCACTACAGCGCTATCAAAAAACCATATTTGGAATGAGGAAAAATCGCAGTTGCGTAACTGGAAGATTGAGGTGGCCCTCCTTACTGACAAAAAAGCTCCTACCTGTGTGCAAATGTATTTTCTCCCATCAGCACCTGTGAGCCAATTTGCATGTATGTAATCACATTGGTTGCCTTTGAGAATAACACGTGATGAGTCCAGGCACGGTATGTCACGTACCTTGACGAAAAAAGATACGCTCGTGAAATTTTAGTCAACTCAGTGTAGAGAAAACCCTTCGAAGCGTAACGGCTTCTGTTTAGAAGATAATCGAACGTGTACTTGACCTAAAGAATGATCCTGCGGGACAAGCTGACTTTCGAACCACACATCCTCGACTGTCACATAGGATTAAAGGCGATTTTTGAAAAGGCAGCCTCATAAATCGAGTCAGAGAGATCAGTCATGCACGAAGAAAAAAAACAGAAAAATGCCTAGACACGCAGGATCATGAGACCGCTTTTTTCTTATCTGCGATGTAGATGCTGCACTCTCCATCTCGAATGCTGGCGCCTTCTTAAGGCTGGTGCTCTCTGCAAGTTGAAGAAGACTACCAGGAAGGTCTTTCAGGACATGGAGCCCTTTTTGAAAACGGTTTTTTGCATGATAAAGGGGCACATGCATGGAGTACAAAACTAGGCTCCATTTTTTCTGAGCGGCCCTCCTAATGCCAAAAAAGGTATGAAAAATCGGTCGAGGGATCGGTCCCGGCTGATGACAAAATTTTGCATTTCATGTTAGCGCATGTTAAATAACTCCAAATGTTACCGCCGATAAAAATAGGTACTGTTCTTACAATCAGGGTCATCATCAACCTTTCTGATTAGCTTTCTGCCCAGAATTGGGGCGAAAATTGTATGGCGCTAAAGCGGCGCCGAGTTGGTGCCCGAGGAGGCTAAAATGGCGCAATATCGCGCCTCCATCAAAAATGGACGTCAGATTCGTAATCAGCGCCTATAATTACCCTTATAGCCGCCGTTTAGAGAAAAAACCCAGATTTTGACTTCGAATTTCAAAAATGGCGAGCCTGGTAACAATAGTCCGAACGGCAGTCAGGCGGCCACTTTGTAAGACAGCTTTCGAGATATAGCAAACGTCACTTTTGGTTGTTAGTTACACTTCCACCGCAGTTCCTGCCCATGGGGCAATCTGGCATCACCCCTTGATCTCGTCGATGCATGGCGTATGCCTGGGTGGGCACTGGCTACGTCGACGAGCATCCTGGACGTTCCTCAACGCCGGCAATCTGCCTTCAAGGGAAATGGAGTAGGTGTTCCTTGCGAAGAAAATGACAACTTCACTTTTCTGGCGTTCGTTAGATGCAGTTGGTGTGATCCGCGCCTGTGATTCAGATGCTTCATTGAGTTTTACCATAACTGCTAGTTATTTATTGCTTGTAAACGGAATTTCGTACACAACTGAAAAACATGGTACTACTACGAAATATCGCAGAATTGTGGGAGAAAGTTCTTGGAAATGACACCTATAGGCTTTAAGTTCACGCGCAAGCACATGCAAATGCAAAAAAGTGATAATCGGAAAAATGCAAAAATCCGAGCATGGAGGGGAACCGAACCAACAACTTCGAACAAACCGTGCCAACCAGAGTCCATCACGCTATCCACTCGACCATCCGACCACCGCTGTAATGAATGTCAACAACTCTGATGAAACTTCCTTGTGCTTTTGAGCACTTATTATATACAATTTTTGGTATTGGCCTTATTCCACGCTGTTTTCAACGTTCAGGTGAAGAAAATCTTCTATTGTGCGTCCACTTAACATAACGAGTGATATAAACTACGTTGAAGGTGTGAAAACTCCGATTTCTGAAGAAATTTTTTTCACTCCTTTTTTGGCATTAGGAGGGCCGCTCAGAAAAAATGGAGCCTAGTTTTGTACTCCATGCATGTGCCCCTTTATCATGCAAAAAACCGTTTTCAAAAAGGGCTCCATGTCCTGAAAGACCTTCCTGGTCAGAGACGAAACTATGGAAATACTGCCGGCTAAAGAGCGCCGTCAACTGGGATCGCGGAACCCGCTGCCATGCTAGGGGGGCCCTCCTTCATGTAACCTTATGTCCGCGGTCGCGTTACACGACAGGGCTCCTCGTCGCTCGTTAACAGAGCAAAGTTCGGCGGACAGCGTCGCGCATTGCGGAACTGATGATGTAACTGTTGTAGGTTAAGAATAGAATGTTGCATGTAACGATGCTACAGTATCGCACATGCAACTGCGCTCTGTGACATCGTCCGATGACTCTGCCTTATTAGCCGCGGAGCAGGCTTCCCTCTCAGGTAGCACCGTCATCGGCACCCCCCCCAGGCACCCGCCTGTCTTCCCACTAGATAAGTTTCCCCTTTTCAACCTTCTTTATCGTGGAATTCTCTTCTGAAGGCCTCGTACAAAATATGGCTTGGTTACAGAATAATGTGCAACGAGGAAGGGAAATGCTAAATTTCTCAGACGACGCGTGAGGGCTGTCGCGGATAAAGCAGCGTTCGAGGCTACTGAGAAAGAAAAAACTTAGGCTCCACCTTCGTGTTCATTCTGCGCTCTGCTCTTGCGGCAGAGAGGCAGAACACTGCGTATATTTAAATGATGCCAGGTTGCCGTGGAATCTCGTCCAAAGCACAGACGGGAAAATGAAGGTCCCATGACGTGAAATTAGTTTCGACCACTCTCACTGAATCAGCTCAAATGCTTACCGATTTTTTGTCTGGTTAGCTGATGAGGCCGTGATGCTAGCTGTAGATTTATAACCCATATTGTCGCGGAAACGACGAACCAGGTGTTTCACACCCTGAAAGTTGCGATAAAATAGGGCCACTTCCACAGACGATTTTCACAGAGTTCCTCTTTTTCTTCCAAAATTTCTTCACGCGCTGTATTGCCATATAATTACACGTTCATGTTTTTAGTGAACACTTATTAGGGGATCGCGTTAGTCAGGTTCCTATTTAAAGGACGAATTCACGATGAAAAAGCAACCCATTTCAAATTAACCTAGGGATGGTGAGTGGTACACGAAAGAAGGAAGAACCATGAGAAACGGCCCAGAACCCGAGAAATGGGACCCCTTCCTTGCCCGTTGATTTGCGCATTGATGCGACTCTCATCGCTGTGCCC